>JAHLKI010000056.1:0-79985 GCA_025602905.1 Phlyctochytrium arcticum
TCTCTCCACTTGATTTGACGAAAGAAATGTATACTTGAATTTGATGTTTTTTTTAGAAATTTTACGTTATGCTTTTTGAATGACGAAATCGTCAGAGGAAATTTTATAAATCAAATTGAAAGGACGCACTAGCAGTTGAACGGGATTAACTGGGGTAGCCTATGATCTATGTACAATACATGGTCATTGGAGATGCTCTGCATACTATGCCTAATGATTTGAAGGGCGGGTACCATGTCAGGCCGAATGACTTCTTATACGAGGAGCTGCACGCTCGTAGTCCTTTGGTTGTCGGTGGCGATCTGGTGGCCGACGGTCTTTGAGTAGCTCGCGAACCCTTTGGGCGTTTTGCTGTGAACACCCAATGTCGGCCGCACTCATGGATTTTACTTCTAGCCCATCTATGGTTTTTGCAGAATCCTGGACGGACGCCGACCTGTGACGCGGGCTGCGTGGTGTCGACTTTTGTGGAAAGACTTGGAGCTCCGTCTCCTCATCATGGTCTGAGAGTGTGATACGTGGGATCAACCCCCGCTCAACTGGAAATTGGCTATTCAGATGGTTTGTCCCTATCTAATACGAAGCCTTTGGAGGGACTTACCAAGTAGATGTCCTCGCCAGTCCATCCCCTTGATTATCTCAGTCATCCAGACCATTTTGATCATTTCATTCGGAGCTATCATGACATAGCATCTCTTCTTCAGTCTTGTCGGATATTTGACAATAATAGGCAAGGCATTCACGGTTCCTTTTGTCGGAAATGATGTAGGGGAGGGCGGTGGTGCATATATTCCAAATGCGCTCGTTGCTAGGCGTCCTACCCCTCGCGGCATTGAATCCACGACACAACTTTCCAATGTCAAAACATCTGATGCATCACTTGCTGTTGATTTCTTCATCACATACAACATGTCTTTAACGATCACGACCCATCGTCGCTTGGCCTTTTTTGCACCATGCGTTGCTTCACATGTGCGATCATACACTGTTAGATGCCCTGCATATGCCCAGTCAGAAGACTGAAAGTTGTTTGGTAATGGGTATCGAAGCTTCCTCTTCAGCTAAAATCTGATAGGTTAGCCGTTTGAAATATATACACAAGATCTGAGTCGCATACCCCTGCCCATTTTTTGATTGGCGTTTCTATAACTTCCGCTGGAAGTTCTTCCCCTATGTTGAGTGGTGCAGCTTCGGATATCCGCAATTGCGATATATTTGATCTTGATGTGTCTCCATTTTCTTCACTTTTCGCCTTGACATCGTCCAAGAATTCCAAGTCATCAGGTTCACACACCTCCCCCGATGATGAGAGCTCGTCCAGATTGTATTCAAGAGGAAGTGATTCATCCGAAGTATGAGGTTCAGAGAGGGTGTTCGTTGAAGTGGAGTTATGAACACCGGAAGGGTTGGGATCCTCATCTGTGCCTGATTCACGTTCGTGGAACAAGTCGGGAAACAACGACAATGGCCCAAGTAGAGTTTGACCCAGAGATTGGCCCGCAAAGGATCCGTTGGATTTTGGTGACTCGTAGCACGAATCATGGGAGCGGGCTGGCTCGGGTTTTGCAGTCCGTGAATGAGTGATATCTGGGCGGACTTTGTTTTGCGGCATTACGTTAAAGTTGCTGGGATTTTGTGCTGAAGGGTGTCCGATGAACAGTCACTTTATCTATAATATCCTGTCGTCTTGTTCACCGTTTAATGCGTTGAGTTTCACCGCTTGTATTGATATGTGCTGGATCGCAAAACAGTCTTTTTCGTCGGCCCAGATCCCGCCGTTGCTAAACAGTATCCACTTCAATGCGTACGTCAACTTTGCGCAGCCCATAAAATGAAATACTTTGTTATTTAACCCTGGGACATCTGGAAGATTGTGGTCACTGGCACGCTACCTCTTCATTAATTGTTTACGGATGATGGGACTAAAAATAACTCACATGGCCAGTCGATCGGGTCGTTGCCGTACGAGTATTGTTCATGCATGGAGCAATGATGGAGCACGCTTGTTATTGTGTACCTCTCGTCCAAACTCTATCGACCACGGCAGCGGAAAACCTGAAATATGATGAGTCTTCCTGTTCAAAGCAAGATTGGACTTCTCCGCGTTTGGTTGGCAGAGTTGAGCTAGAAAAATCTAAAATCACATCGCGAAGAGAATCAATTCCCAGGCACCGATATCACCTCTAGGAAACCTCTAGCAGTTTTTTTTGGAACCTGGAGCCTTCGTAAAAGTATCGATACAACAACAGTTCCAACAGAATAATTCAGCAAGTACCAGAGAAATTTTATATTATTACTTTTTGTAAGTTTCGTCCTACTTCTGAGTAGAAACTGGAAACAAAATGATATGTTACAAAATTGTGGCGCAAAGTCCCAAAGGTTGCGCAGCAATCCTACTTTCCGATGATGGTAGGGACCTCACTATGCACATTGTACGTTTTGCCTTCCCTTCGCCTCCAAACAATCGAGATGTTTGGGTAACGAAACCGTTCCGTCGATCGACCATTTCTTTGTCTGCTATGCGCCGCATTGTTGCACAGATTTGCTTTCGGCCTCAGAGCTGACACTATCTTCATCATTCTCGAGTATGATGGGAGAACCAATGCGAAGTGCTACAGCCGGTGAAGGCATCCTCAAAATGTCGATCAAATCTTCTCGGCTACTTTCCGGACTTGGCGACATTTGTGGGTCGCTTGAACGAATGGAAGCAACTCGGTGTGCCAGAGATGGGCTAGAGTTGTCAAGAAGCGTGCGTGGTGAGAGGGAGCTTATCCTTCGTGACAAACTTGAATGGGGGGATTCTTGGAGGAGTGTTAAGCAGTTGAAGTAGTCGACTGATGTAACGACAGTATTTGGCGGAAGGAATGGCCACCATAATGGTGAAGGGGGGCATGAAGATTCACGACGGCCAGAGCTATTAGGACGCACCAGGCTCGGCCCATCATTGCTAGGGTCCATTGTAGCAGAGCGCTTAATGAAGTTGGACGGCGGCGATCTTTTGGAGATCAGCGTCCTTTATAAATGATTTGCACGACGACCCCAAAAGCAAACGCGTGGAAAAAAGCTTGAACTGCTCGATGCTGAATCGGCGAGGTTGATTGGCAGGAAAAAATGGCCGATACCCTGGTGTGGGGATGGGTGCAAAGAACTAGGCGTGGAGTGCGTCTCTAAAATTGGCTAAACTTGTTATGAGATCAAAGGCAAATAGATGAGGGCGAAGGGATTATGTCGGAGGGGACAACGGAGGGAGGGGGCAGGACGTGGTCCGAATTGTCTTAAGTACCCCAAAAATCATCTCCCTTGTCGCCCAAACAGAATAGCTTCCACGCTATTTCATTTCATTTGCGACAAACATGCGAACCAAAGAGTTTCTGCCCGCTAGATCACTGGGTCGGGGCACCCCCGATTTATCTCATAGAAAAAAGGTCAACAGTTACACATAACAAAGGATGAATATCAATACAGCTGGCTATTTTATTCACAGCTTACCTTGACTTTCTAGATGTATGACGTCGTGTTTGTTTTTCTCGGCGGCTGCTATTCTTTTGGGAGCATGCGATCCTGAGTGGAGATGCTGCTTTTACAATCGTAAGGAGGAGCAGAACCTAGGTGCCGCAGTCAATAAAGAACAACGTATTTTAGCAATTCCATCCGCCAAGTACATGGCATTCACTACGAAATATGCGTTCAAACGTTCTGGAACCACTTGAGAACTGGAAACTCAATTATATTGGCTATACACTCCATATAAAACGTTGCTTCATAGATTTCTTGTACAAGAACTGTCCAGAACCACCGACCCGCATGAGACATAGGCCGGTGCGATGGTAATGAGATATAGGTGCTTGGACTGATAAAGCTGGGTACTCGGTAAGCGAGCAATTTTTTTTTTCCATGCAGATCGAATGGTATTTTTGAGACTTTTGATCGACATTGTCAATTGTGTAAAACCTGAGAAAAGGATGTTCAAGTACTGTAACGCAGGCTGTGATCCCGGATGTTTCCTTTAGAAATCCCATTTTTTCTCATATTTTTACCATATTGTTAGGTGGATCCCGTTCATATGCAGCCATTTTTTTTGCCAGGTAAAGAACAAGGTCTGATGATACTGACAAATAATTGACACAATGATCGTTAGACATAGAGGGTCATGACAGATGTGACTTATTCTCCATCCTTCTGGTTTCCATAATTTTTACCTAGTGTAAAAATTGTACAACTTGTGGATGTGCGAAAGCAATTGGGGAATACCCTCAAATTATCCAGAAGGTCCAGAGATGACAACGTATTCAAGTGAAGTTTGACTTTTGGCGGGTATCTTTACCGTCCTCATGTCGAAAATAGCTTTGCAGGTGCTCCCCAGGGCGGCCCTGCGACCAGTTACAACGCTCCCCTTTGACCAGCCAGCCCTGCATTACGCTTGTGACTGCGTAAAACGTTTTGGAGGTAATTCGAGGATCCTCGATTGTTACAAGAATACTCGAGCACCTTTTCTTTAAGAATTCCTTGACACCTTCTTTTTTTCTGAGGCTTGAATTAATATGGGACTGATCATTTTCCAATTTTATTTTGGGTACGAACAGGTTTGCCCGTCGTGAATGCGATGGTAAATGGGAAGAGTGCTGTAAAATTGACAGTCTTTGGGCTTTTTAAAAAAGGCAAGGACCCGCTCACTTCGATCAATTGGGCGTTCAGGGGTGGTATCTTAATCCAATATTTATTGGTAGTCGTATAGTGCTCCCCGACGTCCCCGTAGTTGTTACTCGTCTGCGTTCCTCGACGACTTTGCTCCTACAAAAAGTGTCGGAGCAGTGGAGGCGGAGTTGTGCTGACGCAAGGATGCGTTGCCATAGAAGAGGCACAGTCATGCAAATGGCAGTGCCACCACCACAGCCACGCAGAACCGTGCGCCACACCATCAATGCTCCGACAACCCTAGCTTGGGCTGAGCGCCGCGCAGCCGAAATTTGACGCTGGCCGCCAGCCGCGCTGGATCTGTGCTGTGCTGTACTTTTCAGCCTTTTGTCAAGACTCACCGACTTTATCAACGGACCGTCAACCGCCGGGCCCGCCTTGAGGGAACGTACTAGCAACGACCGCCAGTACTGCTACTACTGCTACTATAGCGACGACGACAACGAAAACGACGACGATCTACCGTACCTCGGACATTGCCTCCTCGATTCTGACAGACATTTACCATAAAAAGGGTGAAAGCAACCGCTGCCCACATCAACCCCTCACCACCATCAACAATGTCTTGGGCCACGGCTGCTGCCCTCCTAGCTCTGCTCGCCGTCTCGGGAACTGAAGCGTCAAAGTCAGAGGTATGCATGACGGCTGGAACAAAATCTGTCATGAATTACAAAACTCATTCCATTTTTCTAGTGCATTGAGATCAAAGACACCAGTGCATGTGCACCATTTGGAGCCGGCTACTCAATCAATGCCACCGAACTCGGATTAGTGTACGGCCTGACTGGCCCTGTGCCAGACGCGGCATATTGGGACAAACTAGTGGTCGATATTACGTCCGGTGGAAAGCATCAGATGCAAATGTGGAAAAACTGGGCTCAGTGTCCCGGCTACCAGGGCGAATTGATTCAGCACTACCGCACCTACACTTGCATTACGGATCTGTTCTTGTACTCGGCAGGATGCAACAAAGATGCCAAGCCGCTCGAGCAAAAGAGCGCCCTTTGCCCTCAGGCATGTGACTCGTACGGAGCAGCGGTCCGGGAACTCGTCTTGGATAAGGATGTGTGCCCCAAAAACTTTGGCAAGCACGACAAATTGGTTTACCAGCAAGTCTCGGCGCGCCGCTCTCATGCTCTTACTGGGGCAAAGTCGTGCCGCGCGCTGCTCAGCAAATGGGGTGGACCATCCAAGGATGGTAAAGACGACAAGAGCTATGCCAAGAATGGACAGTGCAAGTGGAATGGAGTTCAGGTCGACCACCAGTCTTGTGGATTCTCGGGCAACGCCAAAATTGCCAAAACCTACTGCAATGACTATCCCAGAGATCCTTGTTGCAAGCGCATTTCATCGTCGTCATCAAACCCTACAGACAAGTCGGATGCTAAACACAAGGCTGCCGCCGCCATGCCCGTTGGACCCAATGCCGTGCCGCTTTCTTCAACAAAAGCAGCTGGAGCCGCAGCTGTCGGTGAACCTGGCGCCATCGGTCCCGCTGACGCATCTGCCACATCAGACTCTTTTGGCGCTCGCAACAAAGTCCCCATCATTGCTGGTGCCGCCGGTAGTCTTCTCGTCCTTGGCGGTGTAGCCGTCGGTATTGTCCGCGCCCGTCGCCGTCGCAGCTCTGCATCTCCCCGTGGCGGATCGTCTCGAATCCAACCTGCATCCACCCCCTTTATCGCTCCCGCCATGTCTCAAACCACCCCAACCGACGCTGCCAAATCCAACTACAAGGTCATCTACGATTACACACCCCAACTCATTGACGAGCTAGAGCTGGCCAAGGGCGATATAGTTGAAGTGTGGGCTTCATACGACGATGGATGGGGCAAGGGCTCAAATGTCCGAACAGGCAACAAGGGAACGTTCCCCATGGCTTGTATCGAAGCAGTCCGCGAGTAAAGAATATCTACCCTTTGCCTATCCCACTCTCTTTATACATAATATCTCACCTCCCTGGTGATTTTGCTCTTTTGCTCAAAACGTTTTTTTCTTCTCTTCTTCTCCTGTATACGTTTTTTATTCTTTTGTTTAGCTTCAGTTGGAACAAACTACTATTCTCCTGTACATTATTTGCGCCTTTCTCTCTCTGCAGCCTGTCACTCTGAAACCACATACATACATGAAACGTTTTTTTGAAAACCAACACAACACAACTGAAGGGGGGCGGCATATTGAATTTTCGGATCTCATTCTTCCTAGGCTTCCTTTTCGTTTCTTTCGTGACAGAGGTCTCAACCTTTAGCGCCGCCCTTCCGACTCCAAGCACTACTGTGCTGCTCTAAAATCCGGGCTCTCAGATTTGGCATCGCCCGTACGATGAAAATCTCGAATGACATGAGAGCAGGGAAAGGTCAAAGTGGTGATTTATGTGGAGTATCCATTTAATGAGATTCCTGTAGCAGTACAGCATGTTGCGGATGGGAAGACTTAAAGGAAAGGTTCCCAGTGATAACTGTAGTAGTATATTGTGATAGATGAAGAAGTTGCGTTCCAAGTCTACGTGTTGATGATGAGAGATTTGGGGTGCAAGCAAAAGCAACGGTTACCAAATGGACATCGCATAATATAATGCTTAAGATTTCCTATTGACCGCAGAGAACTTCTACCATTACGAGCATGGATCTACACTATGATCTAACAGAAGACTAGACAAACTACCTGCAAGCGATGTTAATCTCACACTAGATACCTAATCCTTGCATTTTGGGGCTTTGATTGCCAGAAATCCTCCCTGCCTGCAAATCTTGACAATACACTCCTTTCCAATCCTGCATTTCTCACCAAGATCAATGGAATGTGCAGGAAACACATCATTGTCTCCACCCGCCTTCCCACCCTTCTTCCGTCCCAAAGAGACTTCAATGATGGAACTTGGGTTTCCATCCTTTCCACGCACACTGACTGAGAGATCATCAGGCAGAGGGGCAACTGGGAACTTCACATCACAACAAACAAAGGAGTCCGTTTTGTGGACGGTCAGGGTCTCCCATCCAGTAGGGGCGTCCAACAATCGGCCAGCGGACAGAGTGTGTGATCCCAGTACCGGCAATTTCCAAGTCAAGCCCACGCCGTCCACATCTTTGAACTTTAGCTCAGATACTTTGATGGATGTGCTCACAGACACATACTGCTTTCGTCCTTGAGCAACAGCACATAAAGTAAGGTAATACGTCTTTGCAACTGGCGTCTGCAACAACTTCTTGGATGCAAGAAACTCGATCATACCAGTCTCCCGAGAAAACGTAAAACTCTCTATGACTTGGATAATCGAGTCTGAAGGGAATTCACCCCGCTCATCCGTATCAGCTGACCGTATTGCATTTTTGCTGAATACCAAAGCCAATGGTGCAATGCCACAAAGTTGCAAAGAATAGAAGTGCACCTCCAACTTGACTGATGCTATAACACAATCTGCCAATGGTGTCCCCATGATGTGATTTTGCTGAATGATTGCGTGCCGTTTAAGTTTAAGCTCACATCTGTTCAACTTGAATCCTTGGCCCCATTGTATCAGCGCATCAACAACCTTGACCAAGTCATTGGGGAATACCCGCGAAAGGAGTTGAACGAGGAGAATAGGGGATGAAGCTTCGGTATCATCTCTCAATCCACTAAAGTTCCGATGATGAATGATCAAGTCCGCCAATAAATAAGCTGGTGTGAGCCATCTTTCACTCTTATCATCAAACGGTTTCCACTTCATCGAAAGATGGTTGGATATGGAAGTGTCAAGCAAATACAAGCCCGCAGATTGCTCAAAAACATCTACAGACAGACCAACCGCCATCCGAACCACCGCAGATGGATCCTTCGACTCATTATCCCGCATAATCTGCATCCCCTGAGAATGAATACAACCATTCGGATTCGTCATCACGCACTTTAACCCAAGCAGGATAGCGGGCAAAGACACATAATCCATCACATTGGAACAGTCCACCAGATCAAAGGCCTTTGCATGAGCCACTGCTCCTCCCTTCGCGTGTTCAAACTCGGGGATGCCTGCTAGCAAAGCAGAAATGATGTCGCCGGGCAGGATATTGACCTCAACGTGCCCATTATTCAGTCCCTCCCGCAAGGCAGCAAATTGCACCCCAAGGGTCCTTAGCAATCGATAATACAATGACTCTCCCTTCCTTGCAGGTTCATCAAGCTTCACGGCCCGGAAAATGGATGATGACCAGTAAAGGTCGTATCTCATCAGCGGGGCCTCAAAGAGCGTTGGATTGACTTTCCCATTTGTTGCTAACGACAGGAGGTTGCCAGTGGTGATGTAATCCTTGACCTCCTTCTGTACCGCGCTACTAGATTCTCCCAATGCATCCAGACTCAACCTCATTGATTTCTCTCTTAATATTTCTCTCCCAGACCGTAATTTACGCAGCTTATTCATAGGAACTGTGCAACTAGCATACGCCGAAAAACACTGCTTGACTTAAGATTTGATGCTGTCCGACGAGTTCCCAGGCAAGCAGAACCACTCTGGCCACACATCCTCGCAGAAGGTTTTGCATGCCTGATCTATCAAGTCTCTTTGCCCCTCAGTCAGCTCATGATTGGCCCAGACGGCCACAATATCAGCGTCTGCGCATCCGTTGGCAATCAGTTGAAGCAAGAGAATGTCCCTTGCAAGGATACTGATGCTAACATCGTTCAGTACAAAACGGAGTTCTAATTGTTGTTCCTTCTTTAACAGTGATTCTGAGGTTTTGAGAAGATTCCGGATATCTCCACAGGCGGCCAAGAGTATTCTGATTGAGGTACGGTCTTTCCCACACTCATCCTTCAGCAATTTGGAGAAATCCACGCCAATTGAAAGGTCTTCTCCGAAGGTGTTGCCAATAGCATAATAATACGGATCATATTCAGATGTAACATTCCGATGCGTCAGCTGCAGATCCACCATGCTACTCATTGTTGACGCCTGCTGTGGGCGTAATGTTCCCTCCAAAGGAAAACGGGAGGCCAGCTCCGCCAAGGTTGGCAAGTTCTTCACATCAGCAAACCGTTGAGAGTCAACCTCCACCACCGGCTTACTCCAGTAACCAAGCAATTTCACTTGCCCTTGATTCTTGATTGCGGTCTGGTCAAACATTTCTTCCACCACAGCTTTTTCTGATCGTCCAACAAAAGAGTTTCCCGTCACAACCACGTTTCCTCCATAATTCACTCCAACATGCAATCCCTCTTTCTTTAAGTAAATGATCTGACTGGCTGTTAAGGACAAATGTGTCTCCCCTTTGATGAATATGGCGTACGGTCAATTTGCTTCTATTCGGGAATTGTAGACTTTGACAGTGGCTCCCCAATCAAGTGACATTCCATATTTTCCACTACCACTGATGGTGGAACCAATGACAGTGACTTCCAAATCGATTTGATTCTTGTCGCCCCAAAATTGGGCTTCCTGCGTAGTCGTGGACACCTTCTGCTTGGATAAGACTTCCTGCGCTCTGGTGGCCGCATTTTTACGCGACCCGCGGCAAGTATTCCCTCCGACGATGTTCCAAGGATTTGACAGTTTTCTATGAACACACGCTTGGCACCCCCATAGGCACAAACTCCTTGAAAACACCTGTCAATCACGCTGTTCCTTATATCCAGGGAGCCTCCTTGACGCACTTCAATAGCTTGCTTTCCAGTTTGCGTGAAATGACAACCAACCACTTCCGCACTTCCACCATGAATCAATAATCCAACTTCAAGCAGACGTGGAATCCCGCAATTCACCAAACGAGGGTGTGATCCCTCATCAGCACAGACGGCACTGGTCGCTGGTGGATGGGTTGTTGTGAAGGTGATATTTCGAAAGGTAACAGTTTTGGAAGCCATGACGTGAGCAGCATGGTTGTTGTTCCCTTTAATGATTGTGGTCCCCAAGCCAACGATTGTGATGGGATTCACCAGAGGCATTTCAATGCTATAGGATCCAGGTTTCAAAACAACAATCTGTGTATTTTGTCAATCCAGATGCCTGAATCGTTCGATGCCTTTCAACTCACCGGCGTCTGCATCCAAGCATATCTTGCTAGAGTTGCAGATGAATCACAGATACGAATATCCCCACATTTCAATCCTGAAACAGACTCAAAAAGCATTTCAACTGGTTTATCCGATCCAGTACTAAGGGCAATGGCCGCGGCAGCAGCAGCCTCCACATCCTCCTTTGAGGATTGAGGAAGCTTTTTCAACGCCACAGCCAACCGATAGTAGGCCTTGACTTAAAGAGGATTCAATTCAACAGCTTTTTCTGCTTCCTGAGCGGCTGTGGAGTAGTCCAGGGTTGCCAAAGAACATGCATCGATGTTTGCATGAAGTTCTGCTCGAGTCTCCGGTGGTGGCGAGGGCGATAACGAAAGACATTCCGAGTAGAGTTTCGATGCCACGGCAAAATCTTTATTGATAAAAGCCTTTTTGGCAACAGCTCTCAAGGCCTAGATATTCGTTGCTTCCATTGTTCAGCTGAATACACGATTGAGTGACGAGTTCGTCATCTAAAAAGTGAAACATGTACATACGTGGGTAGAGTGACAGGTATCCTTGTTGGACAACCTGGTGCCGCTGAGTCCCGTAGGGGTATCGAAGGTGTTGATATTTACACGAACGGTGGGAAGTTACTGTGAAGGGGCGCGCGCAACTATGAAGACAGATCCAGGACAGATCCAGGACAGATCCAGGACAGAAACGAGAAGCAGGAGATCGCCGGAGATCGGCTTGTGAAAAGGTGAGAAAGTTGGGACAAAACGCGTTCGACTGACAGGTCTGGGAATCCGGGGTGTTGTATTCACTCATCTACGTTTTGACATTTTGAGAGCTACCCAATAATATACATACTCGAGGACCTTTGCCATAGTTTAGGACGACAAGCAAAGTACAAAGAATCTCCCGCCCACCCGATCTCGAAAGCCAAGAACTATGATCACTTCCCTGGAATAACACCTACCTCTGTTACTGTTCCTGAAGACTCCAATGTACACTTTGCCGTGAAGAAAGAACCCGCCGGCGCTGGAGCAAGTCATCTTCAAGGACCACCCGGCCACTATATGGCCGTGAATTAACGCCTTCCAAGAAGGCAATACCGATTCCCAGTCTCCCTCGCCCCCACCTTCAGAACACCGCAATTGATTTATTGAGTAGTTACACGCTGCAGACGGACAACGCAGACCACCGGCACGACAATCAGTAGCACCCCGCACGACCACCCGCTACTGATTGTCGTGCCGGAGCAAAGTCGGCCGATGCAGACTGGTAAGACCGATTTGAGTATAAAATCTCCGTGCAAATTTCTTAACTTGTGCTTTTGCATTCAAGATGCACAACTCATCTTGGAAGGCCTGGAGCGGATCGAATCTAAGCTGAAGCTTCTGGGAATCAATGCGTTCCCCTTTGGAAGTGGAACCAGCCCATCTGTTGATAGCATCAAAAGAAAAAAGTTCCCGGATGATCTGGAGACCTACTACGGCATAGAGAAAGGAGTGGAAGAAATTACTTGTTCGCTTCTGGGTCAACAACTCCCGCCAGCAATGTCATCGCTGCACACATTGTACCTAGTAAGTTTGCCGGTAAAGCCGGCTGGCTACGCATTCCCGATGTATATGATTTCAGGAACGGTGTCTTCCTGTACAAATCCATTGAAAACGCACTCAAGCGAGGTTTGATCACGTTTGTCTATTCGCCGGCCACTGAACTCTACCATTGCCGCGTCCTGTTCCCAGATTTGAGGACGGTTCTGTTTGCTAAATGTATTCATGTACTGTGTACTAAACTTTTTTCTATTGTACTAGCGAGGAAGTTTCTTGGAGATGATTTTATTCAACCCCAATCCCTCGTCGGCCAGACATTCCAAGACTTGGAAAATTGTTCGTTGTCGCTACCCTCCTCCCACGTCGTCTGGAACCGAGCTTTTGGCGTACATGCTGCACTTGCCCGTGAACGGGCTATTAGGAAAAACTGGATTACCGAGAATGATCTGGTTGAAGTGGACGGTTTATATAATTTCGTATAGTTCATGTTTCTGTTCGGTACTTCCGTTCAAGGACCCTTTGTGCTGAAGTGGATCGTGCCGTCCTTGAGGGGCCTTGAACGGGAGTGACTGGTATATCTGTAATGTTACTCTCTTCAACATGCTACTTCTTTTTCGACTATATACTCTGTCAAACGAACCCAAATGGCTATTTTTTGAATTCGCGGTCTGACTTGCTCTCTATGTTCGCACCGTTGCGCTTTGGATTGCCACAAGCTCTTCTCCCATACATCGGGGATGTGGGGGATGTTGACTTTACATACCTCACCGGGAGCGGACATGCAACCACAGGAAATTATTCAGTTACCTTCCATGTCAGACCCTTTTACTGTACGAAATATCATTTCGGCCTGTACCGTGACCACATTCGGACAGAATAGATTAATGGTCATTGAGTATCGTATCAGACTGCGAATCACCAAAGACGAATTTAGATGTATTGGCTATTATAGAGTTACAAGTACGAACTTTCGGGATGGGGGATGATGCTTCCGGAAACATCATTGGACGTTCGCCAGCAACTTTCCCCTTATCGGGTGTCCTGGGGATGGAAGGGAGGGATTGAGACTTTGTGGCGGGAACTTTTATGTTGTCGGCATGGTCGGCCAGCCATCAACAAATAATCTGGAATCAATTCAGTCAGATGGAGCGGGATAAGGCATGTAAGGATGACGAACACATACTGCCCACAGCTTCAAAGATTCGGCTGAGCAACACTGGGAAATAAGGTCCCCAAAAGATTTTTTCTTACATTTCTTTGTTCAAGCCGTTTTGGCGATTTTGGTGGGTCGAGCAACAGGTTCATCCGCGGCCTTTTCATCAGGCTTGCTGGGGGTTGTGGCGGCGGCGGGTCTCAAGCGAAATGGGGTTCCGTTCACTGAGTCTGGCAGGTGTCCACCGCCAACTTTGAATAAACGGTAGTCACCCAGAGGTCGATCATATCCTCAATTCTCAATGCCAGCTTGGCACCGGCCCCTACCAAGGTCTTTGAAGCTGCTTCTCCCTGCCATTTGGCAGTTTCTTCAGTTGCTGCCAGATCCTTTCCAATTCCCACAAACGAGCGTGCGTACCCGTCTCCCTTCTTGCCGATTGCTTTTCGTGCCATCTCGGACAAAACCAATTCTTGTCACAATCCCCACCGCCTTGGTGTAGAAACTTTTGTATGGCTGGAAGACTCCCACATCCAGCGGCTGAAGCAAGGAACTTGAGTGCGGCAGGAGTAGAAATGGTATGATCAGATTGGCGTCGCAAAACTGCACGAATTCTCGCGTACATTGGGATCCATATCCGTCCACGATTAGCAGCTTGCTAGGTACTTTTACAAGCTTCCCTGATGAGCTGAGTAGCATAGCTCTCAGAAGTGCGTTCCGGTAAACGAATGACCTCAACGGCGCCGAAATTGCGAGGCACATCGGTCATATCCATGATGAGGAAAGTCGGACATGTCTTTGAGTGTGCCGAATGCGATGCCAACGATGCGGTATACTATAGCGGTTGTCTGGGGCGGGTCATGTCAAAAAGTGGTATTGTAGCCTATTATCTGGCCTATAGTGGCCACTGCCTTTGAAGAAGTATGATTGAGTCTACGTCTGACTGCGGCAGGTTTCTAGAGAGTTCAACTCAAGTTGACCGCGAGCTTGTTCCCCGGCAATGGGAAAGAGCTCCTACGATCTTGGCAGGTTGGCCTCGCTATATGCGCAGAGAAAGATCAGATGAGTAGATGTCAAATGCTGTCAATCCCCCACAAGTCAAAAAGTCTCTCACGCGTTACCATGTTAAATACATGGGAGACACAGCCACCATGTGCCCAACAACGAATTGAACAACACTGTCAGTACATCCCAGACGCTCCCATGCTGCATTTGGATTTGCCTTCCGCCATACCCATACTCGATCAGTCGGGGGTCAAACCGACGGCATGCACGGTATGGTTTGCCACTCCTGGATAGCAAGTTCTTTACAGTCGGAACAGTCCCCAGCCATGGTGTGCATTGCTTGACAAGTTTCGGCCAAGCACCCAAAGAGTTTACTATAGTCAATAGAAGTGAAACCGGCCAAGCGAAAGTCTATCCTCCCCTATATCCTCACCGTCAAGTCAGATGCGCTAAAACCTAAGAATTCATATAAAATTTTGCGCATCCTGCCAGTTTCAAGTTTTTTCCAAAAAGTCCGACCGAGCAGACGGGCCGCTCCCCATTTATTTGTTCCGTCACGCTCCTGCGGCCGAGGCTTGCCAAAAACATCCAGATCCGCCGGATTAATTTTTGGGGACTTTGCATACTCGAGTACAACTTTTTGGTTTATGCATTGGCATATACTTTTGCAAATGTGTTTGAATTGTTTTTGGCATTTAATTCGCAGCGTATTTTCTTATTCAGAAGTACGAGTGTATGCAGGGACCTTGTAAAGCGAATGGAAACAGCGAAAGTATCATAAAGAGATCTGCCCCGGTAAAAGCGCACGAGGTGTAGTGCAGCGTGGAAAACCTTATCACTCGGGTGAGGACGTTGCGCAGCACTTTCCGAGATCTGGCGTAGGTATAAATAGCAGGCACCGGCCACCACTTTCCCTCCTCCTACTATCCCATCCGCAATAGTCTTTTCCCATTATTTTTCTTCCTCCCGCACCAACCAACCAATCCACCACCAAACATGCCCGCTGCTGAAGAATACGCGTAAGTTGCCGGCAGTGCTTGATGATGCCCGATCTACATCTAACATGGCTTCAAATCAAACAGCGGTTTCTGGACTCTCGACTCTGACCGCTCAGACAACTACAGCGATGTCCTCGCCGCCCAGCAAGTCTCTTGGATCGTCCGAACCGTCATTGGCAAAATGACCCTCACCTACGACGTTGCCGCCACATCCACCGACGGTGTTCCCACCTTGACCTCGGTCAACGCCAAGGGCGCCAAGCAGACCTTTGTCATTGATGGAAAGCCCCATGCCGATGAGGATGCCGTCTTTGGCCCCGTTGTCCACACTGCCACCTTTGACGAGAGTGGCAACTTTAAGCTCGTTACCGTCTGTGAAAAGAACAAGTGGACGGTACGTTTACCCTTTACACATTTTCTCTCCCAAAACCATGATCCTTAACCCCTCTCTAAATGTTTTTAGAACACGGGAGTCTGGACTCTGTCAGAGAACAACACTGTCCACGTCCGCACAATGCACTTTGAGTCCCCCAAGCTCACCAAGGACTTTGTCATGACTTTCACCAAGAAGCAGTAGAATCCCCTTTTTTCCCCTCTACCTCTGCTTTTCTGAATCTTTCTTTATACTGTCGCCACTTCCATCTATACACACTCATGCCCCCCATCCCTGCCCCCATCCACCCTACACAGCCTTGACCACGATACTATATGTTAGATAGCATAGCTAGTAGAACATCAGCCTGGGCCGGATCCATGCCTTTATACATATCTCTTCCTCTAATGCATACTCTCGCAGAATTTTGTTTTGCAGGTACGTGTTGGCGTAATGCTGAATCTGTCAACATGCGCTGAACCTGATGCTGCTGCCTTTACAGCGAAGCGAGGACGCTATTGCGCCGTTTAACATAGTCTTATTACCCGTGCAAACCGGACGACTGGAGTTTCCCAAAATTGCCATCTACTCAAGCTCGGACTTGGTGGATGCAGTTTATCCGTCAAGCAGCTTGAGCATTGATATCAAGGCACCTCTGCATGCTCAGATAGCACTTAATTTGAAGGAGTTGTGAGACGGTGGGCAGAAGTGTGTCCTTTTTCACAATACAGTATCCTCTTCATGCAGTATCTCAATCATTCTTGCACTGTCTACTTGCTATAAGCTTATTCTATGTTCTATGAGATAAAACGTGCCATGTCTACGTGTTTCTCGCAAATTTTCACCGGTTACTGGCCCACAGAGGGCTTCCGCCAAAGTGAACAGGTGAACGGACCGTAGGAATTCAAGAAGAGGTATCAGTATTGTCAGGTTTCAGCGAGTCCATCACCGCAAAACCAGTTCGATCAAAAGAACAGTGGCAACACCGATGTGTTTCCCTGGGGTTGCAGCCTTTATTGGTAATACGTCATGAGTGGATCCTATGGTAGTGTGGCCGGTGGGCTTCGGTAATCGTACTAGATAGTCCCGCTCGAATCAAAAATCTCACTCAAAAGACAGGATCGGCATCGCCGGATATTTGGTCATTGATAGTATTTCGTGCCTTTTCTACCAGAAGTTTCTGTGATGCACTACAATCCCAGTACAAGAAACTTCCTTCTTGCTGGATAGTACCCTGACCCAGATCCACGCGATATTTATGTAACGGGCTGTCAACACACATGGTATGATACTCCCCAAACTCGCCGCAAGCGTCCACTTTCTCCCACCCCTCCTCTTGCAGAATCTTCTCCAACAGTTCCCTTGTCAAAACTTTGCCAACCAACTGACGGGCACTCTGTTCCGGTACCAAATCCATATTGACGCACGAGATGATGATGGATAGATTATAGGTTTCAAGCAAGGAGGAAAGAAGTTGAGGCCGGGGTACTTGCCACAGAGGCCGAGCGAGCGTAATTTGAGCCTGTTCGGCAGCCCGACTCTGTAATTCCATTCGTAAGACACTCCAACGTGAAGTTTCGCTCTCCAAACAAGTAGTTACCATAAAATCGCTACAAACATCCTCGATATCCCCGGTAGCTAACTGATCAAACCCCTCCTCTTTCAGGGAGCGAAGTTGGGAAACATATGAACCGAGAAAGTCGGGTCCGTCGACCGTCAACACTTGGTGGGGTATATCAAGTCCTTGAGCACGAAGTTGAATTAGTGGGAGGGGATGGCTGAAAAAGGGTTTTGCGGATCGGGGTTTGAAGGTGATTAAGCGGGCGACCTCCACTGACTTGTCACGAGAGAGTATTTGTAGGGCAAGACTACAGTCTTTCCCTCCCGTATATGAGAGTGCAACCTTTTGCTTGCTCATGCCTCGGAAGAATCTTGCCACAAACGCGATCTACGATCGGTTTTTCTATAGCCGACTTCGCTACAAAGGTTTTTTTTCAAATAACACACAGAATATGGTGCTGATTCTGAATCTGGAGTTGGGTGGGAGTGAGGTTGTGCTTGAATATGACATATGTTCATTATATATACAGATCGTCATCTTCGTGAAGAACGCCTTTCGGCTTTTACGGATTTTGCCAAGCACAATCGACCGCCAGCTCTTCTGACTTGACTTCAACTCGGTGAAGGCGGTTCGTTACAGCTTTGCCGCATCGGAAGCCAGCGTCCCAGACCGGAATGAGCTAGTACGAGACATGGGTGCAGGGGCACCACCACTTCCTGAACCTGAACCCGTACGAGCCATGCAGGAATAGGAACGGCGCCGCAAAAATGGCACTAGTAAAATCCGAGGATCTATTATAAATAGTCTTCTCCCGGTCATGGTTTGTGTGGGAGGAAAATTGCGAGCTGGAGGCCGGGAGGCGGCTTCTGCTTTGATAACTCTGTTTGATGCCAGAGAGGACAAAGTGGGCGCTTCGGACGAGGCAAAGTCCGGTTTTTCCCAAGGTAACATATTCCAGGTTAGCGGTTTCCGGAGACCGCTGGCCTGGGCATCCGAATGTCGGGCTGCCAGTTGGATTTCATAGTCTGGTCTGATGCAGAACTCTGGTTTCAAATCTCCCCAGTAAGCAATCTTTTGCTCTCGTATCTTTTCCTGTTCCTGGACCGCAAACAGTTTGTAGGCATCTGAGGTCCCCTTTTTCGTGCTAGTCGATTTCATCGTACGAGAGCTCCGGTCTGAGGTCACCCCAGTAAGCAATCTTTTGCTTTCTGATCTTCTCTTGTTCGCAAACTGCGAACATCTTATAAGCGTTGGGGGTGCCTGGCTTCGCAGTCATTGTAAAGATGTACAGGTTGGGAAAAGGATAAAGGAACGAGAAATGTTTGGCCCTGCCGACTTTGATCGTCGTCGGAGAGCTATACGCTGAAAGTATCCTCAGGGTTTCAATGTCTCTGCCATTACGCATGACTCTGGCCATCTCCCAAGACTATGAACCCCACGGCGAGAACCAGTACTCCCCACGTTGACTGTTTCCTTGAAGTTCGGGCCTCGGCTGCCGCTGAGACAACCGGCGATGTATGGGTAGAATCTCATCGTCTCGATCGCTGCGCATACGGGATGACGGGGTGCGGAGACATGCGGTGTGCCCCTTTTGACTGCTGCTGCTTTACGCTGATGCCATTGGTTTCTAGTATGTGCTCATAGTCCAGGTTATCCTTGTTTTCCCAGGATGGCATGTCCCAACTATTTTTGTGATGACGATCCGGCTGGTTCTGGCTCGGTTTGACTACTCCTTTTGAGCTGCGTGGGGAATATGTCCAGAATAACGAGCAAAACATTTTAGTTCACGAAAGTTCACAGATTGATCTAAGCGTTGGAATTCATAACATACGCTGTATTTTGCCGTATCATTTCCCATTCTCTGACCAAAAAATAAACCCGGAGCACCTCACTCGCGATGACAGCACGCGTGCGCGTTTGGCAAGCCCCCCGTTTCCCATCGCTCTCGACTCCTCTTGGAAACTTCCCGAACGTTCCCCGACGTTCCAGCCAATCAAACAAGGCCGCGAGCAGATGGCGTGCGATGAATTTTTTTTTCCGAATAGCGACGTCCCGCGCCTCACCGCTTGGCGGTATAAAAAGACCTCTGTTGAGCCGCCCGCCCCAGAACATGCCGACATCCACGACATCCACGACATTGACAACAACCACCCACTGAAAAACAAAAATGCAGTGTCCTCATGGGAAACCGTGGGGGCACTGTTTCGTCGCGGATTGCGCTCGCCAATTCAATCATAGCACCACGGGGGGGCCCGCAACGCCAACGGGAGGCACCTCCTGTTCGACTTCGTCTGGTAAGGGGGTGTGGATGGTGGTCTACGCATGTTAAACACACGACTCCCTGCAATTTCCTTCTCATTCTCAGAGCCAGGTCCATCATTCAATCCCAAGAATGCCGAACGTATCCCACGCCCTTCTCAGCCAGGCAGAAAGTCCAAACGCCCTCGACTTCGCACACCTTCTCCACGCACACCCTCCCCACCTCCTTCGGCGTCGTCTCGACCTCAAGAACCGTTGTTGTCCTCGTCTCCAATGCGAGAAGGAGAAGCTATCCAAGGACACAGTAAGTTCAACAAACCCAGACGAAAACGAGAGTCACTCACAACTAAACCGTTACTCCGTCATTACTAGGAAGACAAAAGAAACCTTGCGATTGCCACTTGCTCGACTCTACCATTCAAAATATGACCGTCCATTACCGCTCTAGCCAGAGGGAGTGTTTGCTGCACGGCAAGTCGTTGGCTGAACGAAAGGAGCTCAAACGCCAGATCACAAGAATCAAGACCGGCAAGCCTGTACGATCGTCTACAGGCAGCGCCCATTCCAAATCGTCGACTTCTTGCCCACTTCCAGGAGGTCGACCGACTCTTTCAGCTCCCTCACAACCATTGGATTTAAGCGTCACAGAGCGACCGCCGACAGTGGTAAACGAGACGGATCAGGTAGACGAGGAGCAGGAGGTTCAGGAAGACCAAATGGGGGAGAATGAGGAGCAGCAGGAACAGGAGGAATCAAACGCAAAGTCGAAATTCAGCGTGAAGTTGGGACTCACAAAAACAGTCAAGTCGGATGCAATGGGCGAACGCATCGTGGACGCCGTTCTGAGGTGAGATTTTCTTTGGAGTCTGTGGAGGCTTGCCCGAACTTCTGCTGAATAGGTTCAACTAAATCACCTACCATGGTCTCAAACTACTCTCCGTATACACCATCATGTTGGGGAAGACGCTTCCACCCTTCGACCGTCCGGATGGGAAAAGGCTCATTCGACAGTGTTTCCACGCTGTTTCGGTGACGACGAGACAAACCGTACCGGCGACACCGGTGGATCCTCGCCTCAAAAGAGCCTTCGATGAGTACCGAAAACAGCTTCCCGAACAGGATCGTAAATGGCCTTCCAGAGAAGCGTTGAATCAGTCTTTGACCTACCACACCACCACCGTCATGGCTGACATTCGTCGTCACATCGTCGTTCACCTGGTGAGCCGAATCACAAAATACGCCAGGATCAAGCTCACCCACATTCTTGGATCATCCCCTTCCAACGTCTCCTTGGATCCCCGCGACGTAAAGGAGCTTGCTCAGCGATTAACCAAGCGCCTTGTCTACAATGAGAAGCAAGCCTGGGTAATCGCCAAAAACAAGAATGAAGACCCTCCCCCAATTCCTGCTTGGACGAGACCTTCTGATGTGTACGACATTCTCAGGCTTCCAACGAGCCCCCAACGCAAGTCTGATCAACACCTCTTCAGCCTCCTGTCCACTCACAAGGAACTTGCGACTGCTGTTTCCCAGGTCTTCGACTCTGTGGTCCATCGCGTCGAAGGCAGCGGTGGTCTTCCGATTTGCTCCAGCAAAGCCCGCGACCAATATAACGAAACGGGAACAGAAAACCCATGGCTGAAACGTTACTATCCCCTGCATCGTTTCCTTCTGCGAGAAATGGAAGAACTGAACGGGACAGTAGACAACAACATTGGCGGCGATGGTTCAGAGGAACCCATACGGATTGCGGAATCCGCTCCTCACATTCATCACGCTTGGGCTCGGCGGAAGGTGACAAAAATATGTGGACGACACCCCGAAGTCTTCGTTTCCCGCCGTTCAAGACGGCGCGCCAAAATGGCGTTGTTGAAGGCAGTGACCAACCGGCGGACCTTGGAAGCAAACAGTGAAGGTAAAGTATTGCGAATCGCCATTATGAAGTGCGTTCGGTAGGACTCATCAGAATCAAACAGGCTCGAGTCGAGGGAATAGAAGCTGCAAACGCAGAGGAATATTGCCTGAATCCATCATGACGGAGGTAAAGACAAAGGCAGCAAAAACAATCCGAAAACTGGAAGAAGGGAGCTTTCGCTTGAAAGGGACCGGAAAGCCCACTGGCCAGGACCCTTCCCGCCTGTGGACGTTATTGCCACAACCTTCGGGCGCGAGTATTCCGTACCATGAAAATTAGTATTCCGTACCTGATTCCGTACAACGTTTCTGTGAAATGTTCTCATTTGCCTTTTATGGGCCGTAATATAGCTCTTCCAAGCTTAAATTGTCGGAGTTGCCCTTGCCGTTGAGGCCCTTGTTGTCCTTCTGACCCTGCTTCTGACCGGTGTTCAGACCGGCCTTCTCCGCGCCAACTACACTCCTACTCTTGTACATGATCTACTCTACTCCACGCTGTCGTGGTTATTAGGGTTCAAGTGAAGAATCAGCAGATGATTTGGCTGCCTTCGAAGTCTCTCTCACAGAAAATGTATTATTTTTACAATAATTTCCGCTGGCTAACATTACAGACATAAACAATTCCCTTATAGTTTTCTTCCTCCGTTTCTACGTAACACTAGTTTTCTTTCATTGCCTAATGTCCTCCCTACAATCACTCAACTTCCAACTCCGTTGTCGCGCAGGAATTGCTCATAACTCCCAATTCCGCAGCCCTAACGTTTTACATCACGACAACGCCAGAAATGATATCATTATTGAATTCAATGATGCCGATGTATCAAATGCATCGTAATTGTTGTGGGAGGGTTGATGGGCTCACCTACGGTTCAGAATCTTCATTCGGGCGATGATTGATGGGATTGCAGTACTCTTACTGCTGTAGCATGTAGAGCCTTTGGATAGGCAGGTTTTTCGAATTGGCAGGGGTAGGGGTAAGCCTACTGCAAAGCACAATTTGGTGGGTCAGAATAACGCTGATCTGGACACTGCGGCTCTTCGATCCCAAGATTTGAGAGTGCGCCGGGAGCAGGATTCCCTATAGCCTTATAGACGCCGCTTGACTTGACCCGGCAGCGTGCGGCAGCGCATTGTCACTGCAGGTCAGATTGCCGGCATTGCGGGCGCCGTGGGTCAAGGGCAGATGGATCGTCCGTACGTACTTCGTTACTATGCGCACTATTGGGAGTAACGTCACAGGATACCTCAGACAAGGTAAGGGCTGATTGTAAGGAACAAGGGCAATCGTAACGCTCAAACATACGCAAGGCAACTGACGTTCTGGCGGAAGTTCACGCAACTTCACCGTCTTCACGGAAACTCCGACAATTTAAGCTTGGAAGAGTTATATTACGGCCCATAAAAAGCAAATGAGACTAATTTTCATGGTACGGAATAAAAGCGCCCACAACCTTCTCTTCGCCGCCGCCACATGCTCTTGGACACAACCCTGGTAGAACTCTACAAAATTATCGACTGTCGACGGGCCCTCGAATACGAAACGGCCAGACTAGCCGACCGGAAAAAAATTTGGGCTCAAGTTTTTCATCTCGAGTTGCGAGCTCGCACGTTACGACATTTTGCAGTTTGGTCGAAATCAAGAGTAAGTTTGAAGGGCTTATACTCTCTGCATGCTTTTTTTTAATGCCTTTATTTTTAGTCTTGTTCCGACATATATCGCAAGATTCAACCCACATGACACTGAGACAAAGCTTCCCTTTCTATCAAAACTCAAGGTGCTGGTTCAATCGGTTCGGAATTACTTGAACACTCCTCTCGTGGAAGCTGGACCGGATGCTTCAGTCCAATTTTTCTATTATGGCAAGGTAAATATAAAACTGTTGACTTCGTTACATTTAAATATTTACTCAAATGTGGCAAGCAGAATAGCAGCCAGCGCCAGTTTGCAGCGCACGCTGCTGGTACCATTCGGATCCTGCATTATATTGATGACTTGGAGGTACCTCTCCACAACGACAGCAACAGTTTTGTCGTGGAAGATCTGAAGCCTGGAGTTATACCAGCAGCTATTGGTGGGCTGGCTGCTGCCATTGCCACAAACGTTGGCTCGACTAAGGGACAGTGCGCTGCCATAATTTCACCCTTTATTCAGACGTGGACACTCCTGACCCTCCTGACCCTCCTGCCCACCAAGAGCCAGACCAGCCCGACCATGCCCGACGACGAAGACCACCAAAAAAATCCCATTAAAGCTAGGCGTTGCTCAGCGGCTGTTGCAAAGGGAAGCAAGCTTGGCCATCGCCATCACAAAGCAAAGTTAGGAGGAAAGACCCTGCTTTTGCACAACTCCAAATAAACTCCATTTAGTGGCCCAATGTACTCTACTCGTGGCAGTACTCGTGGGAATGACCCAGACACTATTTGAGAAAACCTGGGAGCAAATCCACAAAAATGTCAGCTTCGAAACCAGCCGTTACATTACTGCCAACAAGTTACCTTCCTTTGGCGGATTCAAACCAACAAGTTCAAACATTGCAAACATACGGCAATGACCTAGATTGGCTTCGAATCATTCGAAACCTCCACAACAACATGGATGCAAGGTTGCTGATGAACGGTGCTTCGCCAATGCAGCGTCTGGTTCCGCAACAAACGCTGGAGTTGTCGCCACTCCCGATCTTTTCCGGGCTGGGTTGTACCAAGCCAGATTGTATAGAGCAGAATTGGACGATGCGTTGCTGGAATCGAGACGTGCTGAGCACTTACGAACATGCTGACCGATCGTGGGCTCGATGCTGGATGGGACTGGTCGAACCAACATTTTCCAGTCGTAGTATGTAGTAGTGCAGCGTAGCATATATAGCTTTCCCGAACCGGTTGTTCGCCAGTTTAATCTCTGGTGTGGCAGACTTCCGGCTCCACACTTATCTCCCTGTACTGTATACTAATATTGAGCTAGGTCACCTTTCACGGTTTTGTTTTGCCTTCACCAAACGAAATCCAACTTTGCCCGCGTGGGAAACCCCTGAACTCCGTCATGTGCCTGCCCTGCTGCCCAACCTCCAAACATTCCAGATCTTGGCTGTTCAACGACCTGCACACCGGAATGCTTATCACTTTTACTTTCGACACAACAGTCGCGCGATGAACGACATCTTTACCTCCGTCTTTAATTCTTAACAAGTGACGAAAAAAAAGCTTAAATTACCACATGCACAAAACCAAAACAACTAACAAAAAAATAGGTATCAAGTAAAAAAAAACCTCCCAGAGTTCACATGAACAAATAAACAAAAAAAAAGAGATGTCACATAATACAACAATCGGGACGATGTGAGAGTTCCGCGGCCGGCGCGGTAACCGCTGGTCGAGAAGAGCCCAAAGATTGTCTCCGCTGAGAGTTGAAAAATGGGGGGACGACGGGGCAGGTGGACTGGGTGGGTCTGGATGCGCTGTTGGGTTTTGGTATTGAGTTGGGTGGGGGAGCTGATGGTGGGGTGTTTGGTGCTTTTTTGCTGGTGGTGGTGGTGGCGGTAGTGATCCGGGTAGATGTTGAGATGCTGCTAGACGTTGCGATACTAGTGGACGAGACGGTGGATGTCTTGGGCGAAGTCTTGCTCTTGGCTTCCACAGCATCAAGTCGTTGATGATTTGTGCTGCTGCTGGTCGTCATTGTCGTATTCGTCATACTTTTGCTTTTCGTAGCGTCAGGCCGTTTATGATTTGTGCTGCTGCTGCTGCTGCTCGCCATTGTAGTACACGTCGGCGGGGCCAATGGTGTGCTCTTCCCATTCGTCCCGCTACTCCGCTTCTTTCTCCCCGACAAAGGAACCGGTGATCCAACTGGGGTTCGACTCGGACTTCCAGTAGGTGTTCGGCTGGGCATCCCAGAAGTCCGTCTTCGGCCCCCACTTCCGTCCAGACACATTTGCGGGCCAGGTCCATACAACCCCTCCGCATCCATTACACACCCCACAACCATTTCCAAACGACACCCTGCTTCCAAAAACTTCATTTCTACAGGTGCACAGTGGTTGACGACAATGGGTGATCGCGGGCTGTTGAATTTGCGGCAGTTATTGAAAATTAAGAGAAAGTCGGATATAAACGGGTGGAAGGTTGGGTAGTTCCTCAATAGGAGATTTCGTTGCAACTATATGATTTTCATCAGTTGGCTCTGAACAACCAGCGAGAGAGAAAGACACTTACTGTGCAGAGTGACATGGGGCGCTTGATGACTTTGGAGTAGCCCGGGACATACTGATCCGATATCATGTACAAAAACGGTTCATGTTCCGGAACTCGTTTCAATATCTCAATCCAGCGATTACACGCATGAACCAATAAATCATCCATTCGACCTAAAAAAAAGACATTCATCAGTGTCTCACTCCACTAATCAAAAGATGATTACAGAGTCCTTACGATTGCCATCTTCCAATAGCGGATGAAAGACGAGACCCCCCAGACTTTCCACCCAGCGTTTGGTTCGCATATGCGGGGGTATCGGCGTGTCAGTCTCAAACTCGGTAATCTTGTTGGTTAGCTTTAGCCATAGGGGAACATTGGGGTCGGAACAGGATTTGATGAATGCTTCCGTGTTGACAATACTTTGGATGGTTTTCTTGAGGGTTTTGGTCTAGGTGGTTTTTGGATATTAGGTTCAAACGTGCCTACGAGCTTATGGAACGGCAAGATTACTCACAGATTCAACTACTGCTTCGTCGTTGTCACCCTGGGAGGTCAAATCAGAGATAACCCAAGAAAACAATTCCAATGACAGCTTGTAACACACCTCATTGACGACCGCATTCTGTTCAGAACTGTTGGGTAATGAGGGCCGCCGTGCCTCTTTTCCGGCTTTTAATTTCGATGACTGCTCATATAACCGGCGTAAGTCCAAAATGTGCGCAAAGTCGAAGCAACCCAATGCATACTCTTTCGGTGGAATTCTTAGTCAGGGTGTCAGAAAAAAGAAATACCCCATGAGATTTTTCTGATTTACCCACCATCTCCGTTTTAATCTTTTATATCGAAACGAAAGGTTGTTGTTAGGGGAAATACTGGTTTGTTGCCCACTGGTAAAGTCTACACATACCGCTTTCGAGCTTCCGCTTGGCGTCCCAGATAATTGGAGGTTGTTGGCCATCTTTTCCTTCCTTCTTGTAGGCGTACGACATGTCTCCCACTCCCCGTCGGTTGGCGAACGCGTGCTCGGATTCTGCGAAGTCCGTCGCTTACTTGGCGTAAGGCATTCCTTTAAACGTCATGTGTCAGGTCCCAAGAAAGCTCTGGCACGAAACAACAGTGACTTACTTCGAGTGGCTTAACAAATACATATTTGTCCAGTTCTAATTCCGAATCAGAGTCCAGTTCAAAAACGTGGGTCGCATTGCGTGGGCGCCGACGAGGTGAAACGGAAGAATCCGAATCTGATTCTTCTTCAATGATTCTATTTCGTTTCCTCGTGACTGGCACTGGATCTACATCCATTTCTGCATCTGGGACCCCGAGAGATGCCTTGGACTGTAATATCGTCAGGAGTATATCGTAAATGGATCATTATGCTCTCACTTACGAGGGATGGCGCTTTATTGCCGGAATCAATTTTTTCCAGTTTTATGGAACTCGCGTCTTTTGATGATTTTGGTATAGCAATCCGGTCGTCAGTCAGATCCACAGTTAACGTCGTCTGAGGTCTTTTGCGTGGCGAGGGAGCGACTGACTGTCTTGAATCACCTGACTTAGTTGCCTGTAGTTCTTAAAGTCAGTCGCTATCGATAAGGTGTCACGAATGAGAGCGTACCTCTTTAAGCGTGTCAGTTTCGTTCCTTCCTAGTTTGCCATTGGTTTCTTCAGATATCTTTGCAGTTCGTGTGTTTGAAAGGGTCGAAGGCTGTCGTGTTGCATACGTTAGAGTAATGTCAACTTTTGGAACGGGAGTAAATGCCCACCTGTTTTGCCGTTTCACCTGTCCCAACTATCGGCTTCTTAACCGCTGGTGCTAGTCGGATCGGTTTTGGTGGTCGTCGATTTGGATTCTCAACGGGTATATTCGGCTGAAATCATAATCAGTTCCCACGAATCGATGCAAATATATGGTCGGAAAGTACCTGTGACCGAACAGTCTCCAAAAGTTTTGTCCGAAGTTCACGGATCCCGGCCTCCTGCAGCCCATTTGTCTCGCAAATACACCGGCTCCACCCCTCCCGCGCTTCCGCCACCAAATACAAAACACGTATTGGCCGTGCCTTTTGAATGGGCTCCCAGTCTGGGATATTCTCAACTGACGCTTCCGATACAAGGATTTCGCAGTATAGGCGAGAGGAGTATTGATCCACGGGAAAGTGCCAGAAAACGTATTTAGAGGAATAGGCTGACGACTGAAATGTGGTAAGTGGTCGATATTTCTGTTTCGAACAGATTAGACAGAGTGTCAGTTTGATTCCAATAGTGTGTAAGTACCGGTCGAGTTCTTCCGACTTCGGGTATTGTTTGCTGAAATCGTATGCACAACTGTGCCAAGACGGAAATCTGGGCCAAAAAGTTAGTTTTGATCACTCATGACAAACTTCCCAATCAATTTACCTTTGTGGCGGTTGACCAAGACGCAAATTCTCCCTCATAGGGCCTTGGATGATTGCCATCGAAGACGCTTTTCAATACTTGTTCCCAATTGTCGGAACTGAATAATATCCATGAGTGTCTTAACAAACCAGAATTTTTCAACAAGGTCTTTACTTGACAGGTTCTGCAGAGGCTTTGAGCTTATCGAGCAATCGAATAAACACGCCAATAATTATGTCCGAAGTGACTTCCTGTAGTGCAAGCTCGAAGCGCTGGGAAAAGAAATTCGGTGAGGATCGGGCAATGGTAAAAAGTCAAAAGAATTCCATGCTGACCTTGACTCCACATGGCTTCCAGCCCAGTAGATTGGCGTACTGGTGACAAAATATAATCACAGTGACCGCCTCCAGATTCCGTTCCACTAAAAGAAATGCATTAAAAAGTGTCATCTTTGACAATAATCATCTCCAGAAACACATACCTGGAAGTTGATCCAAAGCAGTAACTACCTCTCCTCGTGGAAAAAGCACAGGTCGTACCCGAGACATCTCATCTTTTCTACTCCTCGAGAGAACGCCATACACATCAAATCCAAGGCGCTTGCGTTTTCCAAACGTCCGAACAGGCTGGTATCCATTCCGAAGATGATCTTGCCACAACTTGGCGTATGGTACAGGTGGTCCAGGATAGGGACAAGCTACAGGTATCTCGAGCTGAACCAAGTTGGAGGCTGGCCGCTTGCGCTTTGAGCAACTGGAAATTTCTGACATTTCTGCACGCAGGAAGCTGAGAGCAGCTTCCAAAGGACAAGCAGCCTTATCTCGTATAAATAAGGTGGGGACGCTCTACAGCGATACTGAGGCCATCTATGACAATTTGGGCATTGGGCACTCGTTGCTGGATTTTGGCAACGGCAAACTTTCGTGTTGGTTTGCGTCCAAAACATGACAAGAAGTTAATTTGTCCGAAACCAGAACATGGCCACGTGACTTGTCCGGAAGCAAGACCGAGTGTTGTGATGGGAAAAATGATGGACTTTCGCGCAAAGTGATCTCAGCTGCACCTCTTTTTGATTTCAGAACTACTGGTAGGTATCTGCTTGTCTAGAATGTCTGCAGTGTATGCTAAATGTATGGGCTCGCTTTCCAGATCCTTTAAAAATGGCCGCCGACCCACAAGCCGTTGCAAAGTCCTTTGTGGACTACTACTACCAGACCTTTGACACCAACCGTGCTGGTCTGGCCGCCCTCTACGTACGTATACGTTGTGAACATCTGGATCATAAGTCGCTCATCTGTTATCCACCACTTTAGAAGGAAAACTCCATGATGACCTTTGAGGGACAACCCTTTGGTGGTTCGCAAAGCATTGTCGAGAAACTCTCTGTAAGTCGTTATTTTCAATCGTCAATGTCGAACCTATTGCTGACCGGAAACATCTTAGTCCTTGCCTTTCTCGCGTGTGGCTCACAAGGTCGCCACGTGCGACGCTCAGCCCGGAAGTCCCAACGGAAGTATTTTGGTTGTCGTTACCGGCCAATTGATGGTACGTACAGATGTTTGACTATTTTACCCTGAAAAACACGCGCTAACGGCATTTTGTAGATTGATGAAGAATCCCAACCGCAATTCTTTGCCCAGACGTTCCACCTTTACCCAGAAGGATCGGGCTTTTTCGTATTCAACGGTAGGTTCTACGATTGCACGTTCAAACTCCGCGTACGTCGCTCATTTCACGGGCAACAGATGTCTTCCGTTTGGTTAATGGCATGTAAATACCCTCATGAACTCATACATCCCCCTTTTCATGGCGCCGGCGTCGCCCTCAATGGTTTATCTCCACAATCATACATTCCCTTTCCAATATTGAACATTGGATGATTAAACTGTAGTAAGCGTCGCATGGGTATTGCTGCTTTCATGTGGCCTTTTTTCTTGGTATCCGTTCGCGTGATTGGGGTAATACCCCACCGTTCTCTATGCATCAGCGAGCGCACCCATGCCCACACAATGTGGTGGCCAAATAACGCATGTCGTATCTTAGGTCTATATGTGATCCATCATCAAGACGAGCGCAGAGACTCTGCGCTTGGTGCTCCCGATCCATCCTTCCATTTTGTATCAGAGGTGACATTTGTCACACCCGAATTGTTGGGAGTGTCATCGTTCATCGTGGCGTGCCTCAAAAATTACATCGTAGATACATCGTGCTCAGCTGATGTCCGCAATTGACCTGCCAAACAAAACGATGAAGACCGGTATGTTTCCTTCGGGGTCATCAGCGCATTCTATGGAGCAAATACTGAACATTTTTGGGATCTTTAGCCCCAACTGAAAGTATTGGCACTGTCCGCTTTCGAGAATTCCTTCGCATTCCTACAGTACAGCCAAATCCAGATTATCCCTCATGCACGGCCTTCCTCAAGAAGTATGCCGAGGAACTTGGGCTTGATTTCCAGGTTATCGAAGTACACATCTTGAAAAACCGGATTTGTTTATGTTGACATTTGACTGATCTATCTCGCGTATAGTGTGTCAAAGGGAAACCTATTTGCATATTAACATGGCATGGAGAGAATCCAGAATGGCCAACCTTGATGCTCAACTGCCATGTGGATGTTGTGCCCGTCAGTGAGGTAGGTAAAGAAGCAGGGCAAATCTTCCAGTTTTAAGGTTCATGTCATGACTGTATGTTTCCTCAGGATAAGTGGACCCAACCACCGTTTGGTGCTGTGAAACTAGATAATGGAAACATTGTCGCTCGCGGGTATGTGGCATAGTCAAACATTGCCTGACAGACGACTGATGATTATCGTAAGTTCGCAAGATATGAAGTGCGTGGGAATCCAATACTTGGAAGCGATACGGGCAATGAAAGCCAGTCAGGCACCTCACAAGAGAACAAGTCAGTACGATGTCTCTTTGCCAATTATTTACTGAACTAATCTTGTCCGTAGTACATGTCACCTTTGTTCCAGGTATTGCGTAATTAAGCAGGTTTGGGATAGGCATGTCTAACGATGCGTGATTTGAATTAGACGAAGAGATTGGAGGAAAAGACGGAATGATGAAGTTTGTCAATACCCCTGAGTTCAAGAAGCTTAACGTTGGGTTCGCTCTCGACGAAGGTACATCTTTCCTGTCGCGGGATATGACGATTTGGCATCACATTTATCTTGACTTTTAGGTCTTGCGAACCCGGAAGACGGATACAAAGTATTTTATGGGGAACGTGCGCCGTGGTGGCTGACACTTACCGCGAAGGTAGGATATACATGTACTGTTTTAAGATTTGTTGTTGAAAAATCACATTTGTAGGGTGGGGCAGGCCACGGAAGTCAATTTATCGAGCCGTCGTCTACGATTCGCTTGGTATGTTCAACTTTACACTTCCAGATTCTAGAGCCAAGTTTGACAGTATCATCTATAGCTCAATGTCTTGCAAAAGTTTGCCGCGTTCCGCGAATCTGAAAGCGTGCGATTGAAGATGGGCCGAAAAGAAGGAGGCCAGCCTTTCAAGCTCGGAGACGTGACCACGACCAACATTACTATACTGAAGGTATGTAACTTCTGTACCCCCTTGTACCAGTACATGTTGATTGACATCTAATTCTTGTTCTTTGGAAAGGCTGGCGTTCAACACAATGTAGTGCCCGAAGAAGCATCTGCAGGAATAGACATTCGGATCGCACCAACTGTGAATCTTGACGCATTCAAAACCAAGTTGGAAGAGTGGTGTGCGTCAGAGTCGTAAGTTCCTATCTTGTAATCACTTTAAATTTACAAGTGCGGCAACCTGATACGACGTATTGAAGGATTGAGATTGAATACGTCAACACGTTCTGGAGTAATGCCACGACTGCCACAGATGACTCGAACGTGTGGTGGACTGCTCTGGAGAAGGTAGCCAAGCAAAGAAACATCAAGCTTGAAACGGAAATCTTTCCTGCGGCCACAGGTAAATCACGATTTTTTCGTCACCTTCTTGTAGAAGTTGAAGATTAACTTGTCGCCAGATTCTCGATACATTCGTCAAGTAGGAATTCCCGCCTTTGGTATCTCGCCGATGCGCAACACGCCAGTACTTCTGTAAGTTTGAATTCGCTTTTTTTCCTTGAAAGGATTGGACACTAAGTGGTGCTTGCATGGCTCACAGACATGATCACGATGAGTATCTGAACGAATCAGTGTTCTTGGAAGGCATTGATTTCTATGTTGCGCTACTGGGTACCTACACCGATATTGCACCTAAATAGAACACAGAATAGAACAGCGCAGAAATGGCCAAACAGTTCTGCTTGCCCCTCTAGATCCATAAATTAGACCTATCATTGTGCTGGCATGGACTGCAGACTTGAGTATCGTGCTTTTACTTTTCGAAAAGTCCCACTTTTGGCCACTATAACAACCGTAACTTTCTGGTGCGCAAGGACGATTTTCTGGGATCCTTCCATGTGTTAAGCAAATAGGTTGACCAAATTACACGATGATGGCAAGGACGGCGACCACAATGAAGGAGGGTAAGATATAGTCAATAACCACAAAAAGGCCATTTAGTTGTTCTCGGATGAAAATGATTTCCGCTTAGGTTACAAAAGTGTTACTCCCTCTACAGGCTATATGAATTCAAGCTGAACCGCGTAAGTTAGAATCATGGTGTATATTTGATTCAGGCTTTGCCCTTACTTGTTGCTGTTGCTGTTGTTGCTGTTGCTGCTGCTGTTGTTGTTGATGCTGTAAGGCAAGTTGAATGGCAGCATGTGACGGGTGCTGGGAGGATGTATCAGCCTGCTCCTAAACGTTCGTTGGCGCCCGTTCTCAGTGACATGTGATAGAAAATAACTAACCTTTTGAGTACCCTCTGACGACTCTCCATTCTGAGCATTTACGTCGCCATATGCACCTTGAAGGCGTCCTGCGGCGACAGCCGCAGCAATGGCTTCCGCGGTACTGGGGAGTGCTTGGTACGCATACGTGGGAGGGTAAGCGGGTTGAGGCGCTTGAATTACATCGGGGGCATTGAGACATGTTTGAATCAGGTGTTTTCCTTCCGGCTTTGTGATCAGGGGTTGGAGTTTGGGGGTGGCAAATGTGTAGACGTGCCCATTTTCTGATGCAACGAGGAGCAAGACTTGCGTTCCAGTCAAAGTCGACAGCTCGTAGGCCTGAGGATGCCTTATGAGCACTAGTCACCGTTCAGAACTTGGAGCATCGACCCACCTTCTTCATGATGCCCACCCTTCGCTTGCCAAAGGTAATGTGGCGTCTAGATTTGTCCTCGATGTATTCGATCTTTATCTTGCGACGACCCTGGCGCTTTCCGCTCTTGCCGTCTTCGTCGGAGCCATCGTCCTCCTGGTTCTCGTCCAAATCATCCGGAAGTCCGGCATCCCCAGTACTCCTCTTTAGCGGGTTGTTCCCGTCTAATGTAATGCTGGTCAACCATACTGCGAACGTGCTTTCAACTTTGAGAACCCTTACCTGGACTATCGGCATGGCCGTGCGTCGGCTCGCCAGATTGCTGCTGTGCTGCTTGTGCTGCTCCTAGTGCCGCTAGTTCCGCCGGTGTCAGGCCTGTAGGGTCTTGATAGGGTCCATTGAGTTCGCTCATTTCCGCTGGCGGTCTTTGACCTTTTTGGTTGAGGGTCCAATAAAACCACTTTCGGACAAGACCAACAGGAAGCTTGTTTCGGCGGCCGCCGCCTCCGGCGGTTTCGTGACTTTTGGCCGCGCAGCACCCGCAGTCTTGGACAGGGTGTTCTTTGGAGGACCTACGGTCGAAAAGTCTTTGGGGAGTGAATAAACGGAAGGCTCCATTCTTGAATTCAGGACATTCTGCTTCCGTTCTACTGAAGATATCACGGTGGCCATGAAGTAGGCCATTTTCGATGTTTCGGCCTCAGTTGTCCATACTTCCGATTGTTGGGGCATGGCTCAACCGGTTATTGGAAATATCACCATTTGGCTACGTTGATAGCAACTTAGCTATTGGCTATTGAGTCTCGAGCCTCGGCACTGGTGATCGAATCAAAGAAATGATGCTCCGGGCAAAACAGAAGAGGGTCGAATGAGATACGTTCCAGATGTTATCGGGATATGAATTGCTTTTAAAGTAAAGGACGCATGTTTGAATGGCACTGAGGAAGGGGCTTTTGTTCGTGTGATCTTTTGCTGCGTATATGAAATCGAGACGGGTCTTGGAAATTATTCAGATATAAATACGGCAAGGCAATGTGGGCAGATGAGTGTGACAGGCATGCCAATCTTCGCTGCCTTTCAGCTATCAAGAACATCATAACAAGCTTACTAGCCAGCGTACAACCTACGCTTCTCAATAAGCCTTTGAATCTCCGCCGCTACCAAAGTCCCACCACGAGCAGTCTAGTCTCCGGTGGGTGTATATGACCGACTCTTCAACCTACTTTGTTCCCACTACTCTCGCAGTTCTTGATGCTGTTCCCCTTACTGTATCAGATCTGCTCACTCAAGAGCAACCTAAAGTATTCCCAGGGTTGCGCAGTATGTTCGGAACATCTACCTTCCTCTTGCCCGGGTAGTCTCTTTGGTGAAAATATGATTATTAAATGGAGTATTAAGAAGAAATGCTGCAAAAAGTACACAAGTTTTATAGGGCATGAAGGAAAAAGAATTGTATGGTTAGATAGTGGCAATGGTATGTACAGATTTGATAGTGATGCAATGAATTTCAGCAAAATGTCAGAACCGTGGCGAGTAGCCACTGTCCCCTCCGCACGCCTGCCTGCAAAATGCAACAGCCCGCATCTAATAATTCGGGTTGTTCGCTGTTCCATTTCCAGATTTGGACATCTGGCGGCATTGACGAGGTTCCAATTGCCGGAAATTGGCCGTATGCTGGCGATGCGGGAGGTGTGTGGAGGAAAGATGATTGCGACGAACTCACGCCAGCTTGGTGTGTACTACTGCTAAACTTGACTAACCGAGCCACGTAAGCTCGAACATTTTCCACTATCGTGGTTTGCGAAACTGTGATTGGAACCGTCCAAGTTCGGGTCTTGGGGAATTGCTGTTGTTGCTGATGCTGTTGCTTAAGAGTTACGTTGATCCAGAGCATGAGGTCTACTTTGAAGGTTTCAGTCGAGGATTGAAGCATTGTCAAATCTTGTTGGTCCGTTGGAACATATGTAGCGTGGGAATGTGTAAGCGCCGGCAGGTCATGGGGGATATATTGTGCCTGCGGCTGCGGTGGTGGGGGAAATACGGCCAATGGTGGTGGAGAAGAGAAAATCCGTTCATTTCTATTTGAAATGTACTCTGACTTGATTTCACCCTGTCCTTTGTATTCGAGCTGCACATGAGAGGTTTTGTTCGTCATGCTATGCCCGTGCACTTCAACCAGCGAAGTACGGGACATTTCGGGCAAACAAATAAATTCCGGCTCATCCGCTAGATCGAAGCAGCTTTTTGTTGATGTGTCGTCTGCTGGTTGTATTGATGAGGTCAAGGGTGTACTGCTGATGTTCCAGCTTGCATTTGGAAGTGATACCACGGAACCAGCCGAATATACTCCTGCAAACATTTCCTCGCCAGCACTGCAGTCAGAGAGATGCGAACTTGTGTCATATTCTATTGGTGGGGGCACATTTTCTGGTGGTGCGAATGTCCCGGCGACGGGTGAAATTTGCGCAGTCAGAGGTGACAAGGGTTGATATGCGTGATGAGAAGGAGTGGGAGTGCTGAGGGGCAATCCGGAATCTATTTGACGAGCAGTAGCGAGGAGGTTGAGGAGAGGGGCGCATGCGGAGAGGGGTGCCTCTTGTGCCAAAGTGCATCGGGGAATATGATGTTGAGCTTGTCGAAATCGGGCAAGGTTTCTGCAAAACGTAGTTAGGACTTGCTTGACTTGTCCAAGAAACGCAAATAGCGGTTTACCTGCCGCAAAGACAATGCCAGTGTCGTGACCGTTTCGATTCTCGATATACGCAGGGATACCATTTACAGGCTAGGCATACCTTATTTCCCGCTAAGACGACCAGTTGGACATGGTTCACGAAACGCGCCCCGACTAAGAACCTACCGACAATGAGAAGCTCTGATGCACGTTTGGCATGATCGTCGTGCAAGTGTGCACCCAAATATCTTGCAGGAATAATGTCATCGCAAAGGGGGCAACGGATTTCAGGGCTATTTGCAACTAATAGTTTGGATTAGTATGTTGACAGCCAAATCCAGTTGGTTCGACTTTTGTTCTCACGTACTATTGCTGTGAAGGGAGTCGTTGGAAGCTGACATGAAGTCTGGATATGGAATCCAAGACATTTCCCGCCGGTGAGCGACCTGCGGGTCATGCGAATCGAGCTGCAGCATCTGGCCCCGCAGCTTGAGCCTCTTGGAAAGGTGTTTCTTGGGATTTGAACGTTCGTTGGTGGTATTTTCTGTAACTTGAAGAGTTTTTGATGGGTTTGAACACTTGCTTGATATTTCTGGCAAAGGAAGGGTGCAGGACAATGCAGGCATGATTTCAAGTCTACGGACGCCGATGGCATTTGTTCAATACAAACAGCTTTTGGCGCAAGCAAAACACGGATGATTTTGTCACTCACTGTTACCGGAAGTCTTGCATCATGGCACCAACTCAAACATTTGGAGTTAGAGTGGGAGAACCAGGGATTATAGCTTCTCCTTACACCAATCGAAGCACCAACCTGGTCCATTTTCTAAAGCGGCGGACGCCTGGAAAAAAAAATGCACACATTTATTCAAACGTACGCAACAATTGCCGAACAATAAAGCCGGAAGACGGCGGGTCCCAAGGTTGAGGTACGCTTTGGGCCCTTTGTGAGAGCAACGCCGCAAAGCTGTTACAATTCGTTTGCCGGATGCGGCACACCACGGCACACGTTGTGGACCGCTGCCACAAGAGAATGCCACAAGAATGCCACAATTTTTCCGACCTAAGGCGACACTTTTCTGGACTCTGGAGTGTGGGGTAATTACTCCATCTGCCCCAGAACACAGGGCATTCAGCTTCTGAGCCATACAACTTTACCGTCATTTACGGGGGGAGCGCCGGTTGACCGCAGCTCTACTCTACTGCATTAAGCACAATCTTGCCATACCTAATGCTCGAGCACACCAACAAGTTCCAAAGCTTGGGGCTTTTTTTCGTGCATTAGTTTTGGCCGACTTCATGTTCAGGCATCATTGCGCATATTATGCAGGTACTGAATTGAAGGGAGCAATTTTCTCGCTTTTCTTTTTATTTTTTGGATTGCGCTATTAGATTGTAATATTTCCCAGACGCAAAGTTGCTTCAAAGTCCCGCAATCGTCAATACGATACTGAGAGTAGTGTGAATATTTCACAAATGCGCTTGTCCCTGACTTTGAACCTCTGGGAATCCGAGATTAAAGAAGAAAGCCGCGGTTAAATTTCCGGCGGCCACCACCAACTGGAAAAATTAGCAGAAATGCTCTGAACTTCCCGGCAGCCAGGCTCTAGTGTCCCGCATCCTTCCGATGGGGGGTGGATTGCCACGTCTACACAAGCTGAGATGTGGCTGCATCCGCATGCACTTGCAGCCTTGCCGCCTTCAAGATGCGGACGCGGATTTAATCCTTCTTTTGTTTGTTGCATCAGCCGGTTTGGGCCGAAACGTGCTGGTGCGCTGCTATATGCGTTGCTATTCGCCAGAAATAGCAAATACTCTCGAGCCAAACTCAAACGCGTCAACGGTCGCGGTCTCGCGGATTACGAAGTCCTACTTTTGAAAAAAGCGCGAAGCCTGTGACTCTGCTGAGATGAACCGAGACCATACTCGTAGCACTCTTGGCTGTTGAATGAACATTGTGCAGAAAATCTTCGCGAACTCCTTTGCAATCCTACCTGTCACCTCGGTAAGTTGGATGATTGGTTGTTCCTCCGTTGACGCTGACCGATTTTCGAACGGATGCGATGGAACCAGAAGCTCCCCGGACAGCAAGTGGGTACAGTAAGACTATCGAGCCGAAATCGCAATTGCTTCCAATATGATATTGACCTCGGTTCGTTCTCCAACCTTTGAATCGCAATCGAAACTCTGACGTGCATATGAAAACCAGCTCCCAAATTTGGACCCAGAAGTTCACACAAAGCTTTCGATGGATCTGTTGAAGGCTTTGATGCCCTCTCTCATTACAAGCCACGAGGGTTTGGCATCCATCCTTTCGCTTTTGAAAGTCCCCTTACATTCCGTAGGCTGTTTTGACTGGCCCGGCGCTGGGTTCGACAATACTGTAGCTCCAACAGTCGTCCCGCCGATTCACTTGAGCTAGCGTTTTCAGAAGAAGAACGGTGTTTGTATGCATATATAGACTAGTTGAGAGAATCAATTGCCACCGCCTTGCGAATGATCCTGCGCAAACTGTATCATCCAAGTCCACACTCGCATCCAGTAACAATTGCTTCAGTTTCCAAACATTACCCACGGTGCAATGTCAGTGCATACCGCCATAGCATTCTGATAGCAGAAAAAATCATCAGAATGTGAACTGAATTTTTCATGTCAACGATCCAAGTTTTCGGATCGCGTGACACACCAAAGCGACGAGTTTGGCGAAGTTGCCGTTTGAAACGAAGCATCTGGCGAAATAATTGGGATTTATCATCTACTTCTAAACAACTCAAACACCCTCAACAGAAAAGAAGCCTCTTCACCAACTCAAGCTAAACCCAGAACCTAGTACGACCTCCCAATAGCCCGCGCAAGTTCTATTGCCCGCGTTCGACCAATATGAGTGGTAGGTGGAATCGTAACCCATCCTGGATCTGTGTTGATACAGTGTCTTCTCAGCCCCGTACCCAGGGCCCAATCTCAGCGCTGCCACGGGAGAACTTCAAAGACTTCTCAAGCACTATGAATCTCATGAGCGGAATTCATCGCCGGTTGTAGTTCGAGCAGCTCACGCTGCTTTCGAAGACGTCGAGGCGTATGGGCGAACAATGCAGACATTGGAAGGGCAAGCTTCAAAGGTTGTCGATGACAAGTTGGCCCGTGCCTTGCGTACCTCATTTCGGGATGTGATTGGGCGCACAGGAACCACCATGGCCCGAGAATTGGATAAAGTCTCGAGCAATTTGATTGATGAAGTGCGTTTTGTTTTCGAGGCAGATGCTTTAGATGATCCTCATTCTGGTACGACCCAACCACCCAAAGGCGGTTCTGCATTAAAGAAATCTGTGGGGCGGACCCATTTCTGAAGTATAGTTTTACTTATGTTGATTTATAGGTGAAGAAGCAATAGAATCTCTCCGCCAATCCCTTGCTGAACAAGTGGCGAAAATGGACATTGCTGGACAACTTGAAGCAACTCTCAATGAATTCATGGCAACACGGTTTCGTGAAACAGCGTTTCAACTCTACACGGACCTGCTCCACTCTTTGGATTCTGTGGCTGATGATACCCTCACAGCGAGAGTTCAAGGTGTAAACGCTAAGTTGAATATCATGCCTTCAAACGATACTCCATTGCCGATCCCACCCAAAGTAAGCATGCGTAATTTCACCAAGTTTTAAGTGGAATCTGACAAATGGGTTCATCAGCCGGTACCGCGACCACAGACCGGAACTTCTTCCTATGGCCGCCCGCCATCTCAAGTCTCTCCAGTAGGGCATGCTCCTATGCCAAATGTACCTCAAAGGCCTGCGCAGAAACCAGCCAGCCAGTCCTCAGTTCCAGCGCCGGACACGCCCCAATCGCGGGCTCCGCCGGTCGTCAGACCCAAGCCGAAGGCACTCTCCACTGAAGGTCCGTCGGAAACGGTGGCACCCCTAGCGGCGGAGAAGTCTCCCATTGCCAGGTCCCAGGTCTCATTGGCCGACGTGGGAGGTCAGATGTCTGACATTGGTAGCGATGAACATGACCAAGAACCTCCTAAACCTAATGTTCGACCTGAGTTAAATCGCATGCTTTCCGGCCCACCCCCCAGAGCAGTACGTTCAGTTCCCCGCCCCATGAGTCAAGTGGACATGGACAGAGTGCACGCCGAGGCTGGGGATGTCAGTAATCCTGCATCTCCCGTGCGCAGCTCGCCCTCCCGCCGTGGCACGATTGCTACATACTCCCAGCCACTTGACGACTCAGAGTATGATTACGTGGAGGACGCACCGTCCGCCAGCGAAGTCACTTCACATGCACAGGAAGAGCCCATCGTGCAGCCAGCGGTCCCACCGCGTCCCAGTCAACCGACAACTACGGGAGACCCAGTAGATGCTGAAATCGTTCAAGGGTCCGACGAACACGGAAAATCGGTCAAGGAAAAGCAGAAAGCTATGAAATCTCCTAAAATGGGCATCCGTGGCATGCTCAGTCATCTGACAAAGTCCCGCCCGAAAAAGGGCAAGAAAGGAGCAAAAGAAGATGACGAGGATCTGGAGGAGGCAGATACGCATGGGCCGGTAAGTGTAAATTGTTGCTTTATTACTTTTCGTTTTGATAAAAACTTAATCTGAATTGTAGGGTCCCGTAATGGCAGACCCGAACGCTGCACCGGAGGAACACTTTGACGATCAGCCAGTTGAGCAAATCTCTAGTGTCCCGCCAGCATCTGACCCGGTGGAGTCAGCTGACTATGATCATGTCCCGTCGCACCTGAAAGAAAAGAGCCTTGCTAGCGGACGCTCGTCCAGGCACACTCACTCGCGCCCCGGATCGAACGGTAGTGCTGCACCATTTAATGTTTCTCAGACAACGGGAGTACAAAATGATGCTGCGGGGAACACGCAACACCAAAATGCTTCTGTTGAAGATTTGCGGGACGATCGCGATCCCAACAGGCCCCCAAGTGTCCCCACTCGGCCGAAAAGACCCCAGAATGCAGCTATGAGTGCACTTGCATCAGTGATGCGAGGAGGCAATGCCCGACCAGATGAGTCAATAGACTCTGACGATGCTGCCAGTGTCTCTAGCGCCAAGGGAAGTTTAGCTAGTGGTGCCGCCGTTCGCACGAGTATATACTCGGATTCAGGCGATTCAGAGCACTTCAATGAGCGCCCTCTTAGCCAATACTCCTCACACACCCAACCAGGAGGTGCTCCTTCCGGACGCCCCCAGAGTCAGTATTCTACTGGTCCGGGAGTTGGTCCTCGGCCAGCCAGTCAGTACTCCACGGGACAAGCTCATGGTGGTCGACCCCCTAGCCAGTATTCCATGGGACAAGTCTCAGAAGCTGGAACTGACCGTCGGAGCATTCATCACGACGCGCGTGAGGAAGTTGAACCCAGAGGAAGGGGTCAAGTCATAAGTCCTGCTCGTAAAAGCATGCACGAAGACAGTGTATCTGTCTCATCTTCAGCTCCTGATGATTTGCCTGCGGTTGCCCCTCGTCGACCCCCCAAACCCGTACAATCCAACAGTCCCATGCGCCGTAGTGCAGCCGATCCAGGCAGTCCTGCGGGACCTCCTGTCATTCCACAAAAGCCTGCTGTTTCGCGTAAAAGCATGCATATAGAAGACGGGGGTCCAGCGTCTCCCACGTCTCGCAAAAGTCTGTATATGATGGATGATGTCACTCCCCGATCCCCTACGGGATCGGTACCCCCTCCGCAGCACCGTCCACGCCCACCCCCTGCAGCACAGGATCGGCCAAAATCTACATTTTCGAGCAACTCAACTGGAAGTGCCATGCATGACTCCGGCTCTGGACATCAAGAATATACCCAAGAGACAGAAGAGCCTGTGCCTGCGGAAGTGGCGGCTTCTCCACGACCTCGCAGGATTCCAGGTGTATTTGCGACAAATCATGGTGCTCTTGGTGCCCTCGCGGCGGCTGTCACAGGCCGTGGTGCTCAGGCGCACACTTATGACGAACCGGAAAGAGAATCAGATGGTCATCAATATGATGCGCCACCTTCAGATGTGGTACGTTGATTTTGTTGACTCGATTTGTTGACGCAACAGCATTCTCATGGTACTGCTTTCTTCTTCCAGGTCGTTCCTGGTCATCACGCTGATCAATCAAACGTGCGTCAAGACGCCTATCGTCGCATTTTTGGAAGCACGAAATACTGATGAAAGCTTCGTTTCTAGGCTCCAGCGGAACATCCGAGATCCCCTCCAATGACACGATCTGGACAAAGTGCGAGTGCTTCTCAAGGAGACTTGTTTAATGGTCCCGGTTTGGTACGTTATGAATTTGTTTAACCCTTGACCCAAAGCTCACATCAGCACAGGCCCTCAAGCGACGAGAATCGAGTACAAGTGGTGATGATCGAGCCATTGAAAAGGTCTGGGATCATAAGATTCTTGGTGTAAATGTTCATATCTAATGATTTCACTGCAGGCTGCAATGGAGTGGTTGAACAAGAATTTGGAAAGTCAGAATGTTCACGTGGACAATTTATATTCCTCTCTTGGCAATGGCTTGAACCTGATCTATGCCCTTGAGGTAGTATCTTGGATATCTGGCTATTTGCAGTTCCCCAATTTGACCTGTGATGAATTCTTTTTTATCAGGCTCAGACTGGTCAATCGGTTGGAAAGTACAACAAACGAGCGATGCTACCCGTTCACAAGATTGACAATATTGCCGTCGCATTAAATTTCCTGAAGAAGAATGGTGTGAACACCGGATTTTGTTCGCCACAAGGTATGTAGCGTATTAAATGAGTTGATTATGTGTTCAACTTCACTCCTCACCGTCACTTGCAATAGATATCATGGACGGAGACCGCGGGAAGATACTGACGCTGTTTAACTATATTCTTAAAGTTTTCCCTTAAGCTAAACTTTGTCTTCTTACAAATATTGCAATCCTTCTACATTGGATTCATTAATGCACATCTTTGGTGCTTTGCTTGGTGGTGAATGTGGGAGAGTCGTCTGTCTCTTTTCCTCCTTGGAACAAGATGTTTGACCAACCGAACAGCCAGAGACAACGATGACAAAGTTGACAAAGATAGGACATAACATCAATGCAATCTTTGCGAATTTAGCAATTTCTTCGCCACAATGGACGGTACGTGTGATTATATAAGTATCGGTATAAATATGAAAATTGTACATGTGTTATAATACTTGGTTCACTCATTCATCGGTAATTGACGATTCTACTGATGTTCTACTTTCTTCCGTCTGAAGCTTATGAATGCCATCTGGCGGCTCATCGTTACTGGGCGCTTTTTTTGTGCGAGTTGCGGAAGGTATTTCCAGGTGGTCCTGCGCGTGCCTCAGACTGCCCGTCAGAGTTGCCGTCGGATCATTTCTACTTCCAGAATGTTCTGGTTCAGAGTCGTCACTCAGACGACGGGGTGTTGAGGTTGCCGGCAGTGTAGCAGAGACATCCATCTGGATATCTGTAATAATGTTACGGAGCATGTCGACCAATCGATCGCCAAGCGAAGGTAAATAGCGTCCCAAGGCCCGTTCCAGAGGCGAGTCGTTCAAAGCCCGATAATTCATGTGGCCAGCGATTCCGCCATTTGATGCATGCTCTCGAGGCGTGATGGTCGACTCTCCGGACGCTGAACTGAGTTGCCGCATTAACGATGAGACTTCGGCCCGCAGATTTTTATTATCTTGCCGTAACTGACTGCACGTATCGTGTAGATCTCGCATGAATCGAAGCGATTCATCCAGGCGCTCACTATTTCCGTTATGAGTTGCGGATATGGGAGTTGTAAGACCGTGCGAGAAGGCTGAAGTGTTGCCGCTCTCCACGGGGTATAATGGGGATGCCATCGAGGAGTGGTGCAAGTCGGGTGGCGCCGTGTGGGAAGATGGACCAGATGCAGACGAGACTCCAACTGACGGCCTTTTACGAGGAACATTTGGCTATACACAAAAAGAAAGCTTTGGTTAGAATTTGCAACCTCGACAAATGCGTGAACCACAACAATAAAAACTTACTTCATCGTCTTCTCCGGGGCCACGCTTGATAGGAAGCTGCAGAGAGCGCCGGTGTTTCTCCATATATGCCACAAGCCCAGATAGCATGTCCGCTTCTTCAGTCGATGGAATTGCACGACCCTCGTCATCACGGGCCAAGCGCCTTGCTCGGAGTCGCTCAATCAGTTCCTGTTGCTTCTTCGGACTGAGGTCATGGTAATCAGCTCTACAAAGGGTCCCCTTTGTCTTCAACCGAATCCGCACGTAAGGATGCCCATCCACGGGAGAGAACCAGGCAATATCGGAGATGTCTTGGACGTTGTTGAGCTGAGGGGGTTTGAGTAGGGGCAAATCCTCCAGATCCATCAGATGTGCCGGTGAAGACCTTCGTCCACGATGTGGGTGGACGAGATCAGCGTAGTGATGACCATGGCTAGGATTCGCAAATTGCGAGTGACGAGCGGGTGGAGGTAGTGAGTTGGGGTATGGGGCCGGGGAGGATCCATAGGGTGATGAGCGGCGGTAGGAAGGATTCTGGGGGTAAGGGGAGTCGTGATGGCGCGCATATTGTGAGGAGATGGATGCAGAGAGCAGCGGCGGATGTCCTGGCATTTGATGCGACTCATGAGGGGGCTGGGATGGAGGGTGATGGGAGTGATGCGAATTGCTTGGTGGAGGCCGGTAGGTTCCCGAATGGCTGTACTGATGCAAGTTTGAAGGAGGGCCGGAAGGCTGGCGGGTGAATCCTGAGTGCGATGAGGGTGGGCCAGGCGGGCAAGATGTCGGGGGGCCGAATGCTCCTGAGCCCACTATCGGCGGTGGAGTTTGCTGATGAGGGCGGTGCGGTGGGGGAAGGGCTCGGGGATGGGGTTGCTGGCCGTGATGATGTTGTAACTCTCGGGGTGATGGTGGTGGTGGTCCCCCCGAGTGATGATAATGGGACCCATTGGAAGATGAGAAGGGAAGTGGTGATGGAGATGTTTTCCGTTCGTCGTGAGATTCTTCCATGATTGATTTGCCGGATTGGTCACTAGCAGATCCCCGGCGACTGAAACAGGGTAGGAGATGCAGCGTTGATGCTCCAGGTCCTTATATGAAAGACCTCCGGATGAAGTTTTGCGATAGCAGCCGACTCTTTGTGGATACACTGCGCGGAAGTGGTGACAGTATGTTGCTGTAAGGGTCGATGCCGGCCTTTCGAGCCTTTCAAGCGGGAAAAAGAGTAGTATCTCAATTATTAGTTGGTTGACGGACCAGAGGTGTGTTTCGTCTATGTTTGGTCGCCAAATGTTTGTAGCTAAACGTCTCTTCTGGCGTTCGGATTAGCCGGTCTTTGCTGTAAAACTTGCTACGTTCTCGCGGCCGTCGGAGATTCAATCAGTGAACAGACAAAGCCAAAGGAAGAGGGATAGAATGCAGGATTCGGCGGGGTAGTAGATTTGGACAAATGTTGACTTGAGAACTTGCTATACTATATTCCTCACTTTTGATTTTGTCGCAATACGGAAAATAAGAGCGTTTCTTGGTCGAGGGCAGGAATCTTATGTTGACCATCCAGCTGAAATTCCCGCCGGAGACACTCTTTCAATCAGCCCAAGTTTCCCGTTCAAATGTCATTCAACCTCGTCTGCCGCGCAGGCGGGCGGAATTGACGCAGTAGACGACAGCTGTAATAGTCAGCTTGGACAAGTATCAGCCGCCCCCCGCGAGATCTCTTGGAAAATGATAAAGCCGAGTTGATAACTTTTTGGTAGGACCGTTTAGGGTATGTACTCCATTGGCGCACCCAGAACGTTCACGCGTTCATCACTCGAGGAGCCTCGAGGGGCAGATCGTTTATTTACCGCGCTCCAGTTTTGGCGCCCAAGTCAAAGTTTATATGTGTGCTGAGTTACATTCTATCAATACCTGACCATGGACCTTCATGAATGATGAAACCAGGGTCCCAGGACTCAGCAAGTAACCCACGGGTGACAAACTCCGGTATCTTACTCCTATTGCGAAAGTCATGAATGGTTCCAGGCATTGAAAAACCCCAGACAATGGCGTATTTATGCTTTCTCAATGGAATGCAGATCCGGATAAGATGCGTAGTGGCAGGGTCCGCCGGATTCCTTCCTATTCATCAGACCCACTCCCGGAAAGCAAAGCTATTAACACGCGTAGCCTCCTATACCATTCAACTGCAGGATTTACACAATGTTATGGTAGTCTGGAGGTCCGGCGGACCCACCAATTTTTGGCCATGTATAACGGTGGACCCAACGGGAGTGACGGCGTCGTTCACGAATTTTGCCCAATCGTTGACGCGGGACATCGCAAAGCCCTGCTTACGTACACTCCAGGCCTATCTCCATCTGGCATTCTGGGGGTCTGTGTCGTGTGGGAGTCGTTTGGGACCCCTATAAAAACTTTTCGCGCAATGTGCAAATAAGAAGTGTTGGACGGGATTTGTTCTTCGCTTCGTGGACAGGGTGAATCTGACAGCAACAACGGCACGGTATTTCTTTGGTCTTTAAAACGCCGGCGTAAAGCAGGGGGGGACGTTTTTTTTGGCAAGAATTTGAAAATGAATAGGAAGGCACAATGGAGGTGCTCCATGTCTCCCAGATGTCTCCACAGTCCTCACAACCACCATCCTAGTTATGGGTAAAAGGGTCTTAAACTTCAGGAATCTCGGAAGTCCGCGCGGCGGGCGTCTCACATATAAACTGATCTGACACAGTTCGTTTCAAACAGATCTTATCAGCCCCCCGCCGCTATTACAAACTTTACAAAGTTGACATCTCCTCCGGGAATTACTTTGGCATTTATGCATGTAAATCTCAGGCGGGAATTCAGTGCCTTGAAAAAACTTGACTGTCGATATGATGAACGGCGGGCTAGGGAATATCCATACTTCCTTCATTCTTCCCACCAAAAAAACAGAAGTCTACAATTAGTGGCAATATCTCTTCCGGGTGTGGTCCAGAGGAACACGAAAGAAAATGTGTACAGTATGGCTACTCTTTACAAATTACGGAGAAACAATTGGAGCGTGTGGATATTATTGAGATAATTTCTTCAGGTGCATGCGAAAGTGCTTTTGGAAAACAGGTGGGACATGCAACAAAATGTCTATTCTTTGCTAGTGGATTTCCCTTGTTCCGGGCTACCGTACTGTAATGGCTGGTGGGAGGCCCTTCCTTCCGTGTATGGAGACATATTTCAATACAAGTAAGTAACAATTGAAAGGAAATATCTCTTCAATGCTCAAGACCCAGGAAGATAGTCAACGGGTGAGCATCTCATGTATGGGGGATCCCAGGCCGGGTGTCGGTTATATAGTGTCGGGTAAGCCCGGGTCAGGTTACTTATTGCACTTATGCAGCTCCGGTGAACTCCGATCCACCAAAGATTCTGGAAACTATATAACATGTACTCTTTCGATACTTTTGCCATGTCGGTAAACACTGAGTTCATATTGAAAGTGTTCCTTTGAACATCCGGTTGAACATCCTCTCCTGCGTCTCTCCTCTCTCTTCCTTGTTACACATACAGATTGAAGATATGAATCGAGTAAACGGTTTTATACTCAGCCTCGGCTCAGCCCCGCCTCGGAGTATCTCTCAATTTCGGGAATTGAGAGACGAAGATTTTCCTCCGCCTTTCAGGACAGATTATCATTCCATGAATTTTCCAAATATTTCTGGAGGTGATGATGACAGATTGGAATTGAATGCCATTTTTTGGGGTAAGATTGCGCTATATGTCGAGCGCGGGGTTTTCCAACTGCATCGAAATGCAATCTTTCAAGTTCCACCAAATTTCAAATGATTGTTAATCCCCGAACCAGCCGGTGTCAACAGTTGGTCATGGATTCTCCTCGGTTGGAAGAGAACATGCGCAGGATGTCCAAGATTAAAAAAAAAATGGGCAAATTTTTACTGCATGTTGATTTTCTGTATTTTATGTTTCCGCTTGGCTACGGCGTTATTTCTCCACAATAATTTACTATATACTCCTGGCATTTTTTACTGTCTGCAAATTGCTGTTCTATAGGAATCGAGTCAATGGAGTCAGTGGATACTATCAAGGCGTTCGCAAGCGAAAGGAGAGAGGTTGGGTATGTATATGGGTGCACAGCAAAGAACCAAGGATACCGTAAGGCAATCTCATCCATTTTTCTGATTCAGCATGAATAGTAAGCGTCGGACACTCTGACACGTTCCGGTTTTGCTTGTTGAATCTTATCCCATGATTTTTTACTAATTTCCGGAAAGTCCCAAAGTCGCAATTCAGTCAAGTTTTGGCAGGTCTTGAGCAACGAGAGTATTGTCGAGAGTTCGCATGGCGTGCCCTCCAGGCTCAACGACTGTAGTAATAGGTTGGCGGGTACGAGTCGCAAGATAACGTCGTCACATTCAAATCCAAAATCGCGCAGAGACAGCTGAACTAGCCGCGAAGTAGATGTATCAACATTGCGGCGAGCCCCTGCAATCAGCTCCAGATATGTAATAGCTTTCTCCCAATAAGAGCATCGTAGAAAAAGATATTCGCTGCCAAGTTTTGTCAGATCAGCGCCAAATTACGACCAAAAGCAAAAACTCACACGTTGGGGCATGCACTCAGCCAAGCCCTTATTCTCACCTCGGCTACTTCGCCGACGCCGACTAGGTTACTGTCCTCATCGTCAAAGTCCTCTAATTCCATTTCCACGGTACGCACATACGCCCCGAATTCTGGACGATCGTAAAGGCATCTCACAAACTTGTGGAGTTGGCCCGGAGTGATTAAAGCAGGCCAGTTGAATAAATGTGGTAACGTTGCTCTTCGCCAGGACCGAGAGACGCGTGACAGCTTTTCGAGCGCCAATTGATGAGCTTGGTGTTTTTCGACACTGATTTGGTTACTAGTAACGTCGGGTTGTAAATCCTCCTGAAAGTGTTCCAGTATCTTTGCCAGGATCTCCGGTGGTAGTCGGCCCTTTGTCGTCACACACTTGTTTTGAGATTCCCTCTTTGCTCGGTGACGGAAAGGGTTACACAGGGTCTGGAGCTTCTTGTGTATTCGAAATCTCCGGTGGTTTTTTCCCCAAATCTCCAGCAGAATCTACAGAATCTCCATCCGCTGTCATCCCCAAAAAGTGGCACGCCGCACGATGTCTCCTTTTATAAGGTGGATGCGAAGCGACCTGTATGGTCAACAGATGGTCAATCTTCAGTTGGCCTTCGGTCCGTCGGTTCATGGATTCACCCTTCGGACAAAAAGCCCTCTCCTCTTCCGATACTTTCCGACTTCCGATGTTTCCCGACCATAAAGTTTTGCAAAACTCCGCTGGTCCCCCCGCTGGGCCAAACGGACACTCACCGCGTCATAGCATTATTTCTGCTTTGGGTCACTGAACATCTTTATTAGGAACTAAAGCTTCCAAAACTGAAATATAGGCTTGTCGCGCTGACTCCCTCGTAAATTCCACAACGCGTCCCGACACCAAACTTGACGATGGTGGGGATGGCCACAATTTAAATGATGTTGAAAGAGTCCTCCACGTTGTAAATCAAGCAGCCTGGGTAGGTAGGTAGGTACCTTGCAAAATGTGAATGATGTGGGACGGCAGACGGGTCATCAAGATTCACAACATCATCTGTCAGGTAGGCCTATACTGAGGTGTGGGAATGATTATTGTTGAGGCATCTGGCCAAAGCAAGGACTACCGGAAATTGTAGTCCCAAAAGGCAGCATGTGCGGCAAAAGAGTCAAGTAACTACATAGGCTGCTTCCAAAGCCCCTGCTGGGTGCGTATCGGGCGCGCTTCCACCAGGAGCCAATCAATTATTTCTTTAGTTGACCAGCTCATCCCTTAAGCCATGTAAAATCACTTATCTCCATACAAGTAAAGCGTCAATCAAGGCACGGCGACTGGATCTCACAATGTTTTTAGTCCCAGAAGGCAGCATGTGCGGCAAAAGTGTAACGGATACTTGGCCCATAACGGTATTGCCGATGTGGACATCACAGGCTGCTTCCATAAGGAGCCAATCAATTATTTCCGTACTCGGCTAGCTCATCACTTGAGACAATATAAAAATCACTAACCTACATTGAAGCAATACGCCAATGTAGGCATGAATGGGACCGGATCTCAAAAGGTTATGGGCTCGGTTTAGGAGGAAACTTCAAGCCCCGGAAGGCAGCATGTGCGGCTAGGAGTTAAGTAGCCCTGAGGGATACTTTTGCCCATGATGGTATCCACAATGTGGACATCACAGGCTGTTTCCACAAGAAGCCATTATTTATTTCTAAAGTCGGCCAGCTCATTACTTGCGACATATAAAAGTCACTCATAACCTCCAGACAAGTAAAACGTCAATCAAGGCACGGGTGGGACCAATTGAATGTCCCTGACGGAGACTACTGCCCATGATGGTGTCCACCATGGGGACATCACAGGCTGTTTCCACAAGGAGCCAATCATTTATTTCCGTAGTTTGCTAGCTAGTCACTGAAGACAATATAGAATCACCAACCTCCATACAAGCAACGCACCAATCAGGGCATGGATGGGACCGACCGAAATTGTCTGTATCTCACAAGATTTTGCGCTCGGCTTAGGAGGAACCTTCAAGTGGCAAGGTGCAAAGTAACCCTGACGGATACTATACACATTAAATACCCTCTGCTGCATGATTCCTTGATTTCCCATCTATACCTCACCAACCCATCTCTCTCTCTCACACACACACACACACACATACACACACACACACACACACACACACACACAACACAACACACTCTTGCTTGTTTTTTCTTTGTATACACACACCCTTTCTTTTGATGGTCTATATACTTTCGGCTGGCTGATGAATACATCTTGTCTATACCTCTACCTCTCGACGTACACTACGCGTTCGTTTTCCCACGCGTCGCAGTCTCATAAAACTGCTTTACTGCCGAATGACAAGGTCCAACAATTGAATAGGCCGCCTTCTGGCCTTGGGATAAGTTGGTATGGGGGATCAGATTCTGTCATTTTCTACATACATTTTTTGATTTTTTTAGCATTCTATTTGATTTTTTCAGTTTCATCCTAAATATGGGATGAAAGTAGGACAGTCTTGGAATCTCTGCCTCAGATGCCGCAACAAAAATTGGACCCCATGAATCTATTCAGAAGAACCAGATCTATTTCTTGCTTCTAAGTAGCCTTCCTCAAAAATGTGTAAAGTTTTGAGCTCTTCTAATGGTAAAGTCGAAACAACGCGTTCTGATCCTATATTTAGGTCGCTGGGCGCCAAACGGTACTGGAATACTCCAAATCCAAGGCACGTGAACGCGTCAATCATTGACCAGGGTAGAAGCGAACGTTGTTACCGCTTCACCCCGACAAGAAACTGTGGTTTCGGCGGCCAGGAACAGCTATCGAGGAGAGAGATTTTGGATGGTTTTGCGTATTGCCTATGCCAGCAAAGACCCTATTTCTTGATAGTAATTCCACTTTGGAAACACTTCTTCTGAGGAGTAATATTGCCACTTTGCTGTCACCGAGAAAAAATGGAAGGGAAGCCTGTGACGACAAGGAGCAATCTACCCCTGGAGATTCTGGTACAGATACTGGAACAGTTTCAGGAAAATCATGAAAACGACCTTGGCACAGAATATCTTACGATGAAAAAGAACAATCTCGCAAAATTCACCAGTGGGCGCTTGTAAATCTGTCATGCGTCTCTCGGGTCTGGCGAAGAGCAACGTTGCCACATTTATTTCACCGCCCTCACCCTCACATCTCCAGTGCCCACCAAATGATCGAGTTTATGAGATGTATCGACGTTCGTCCAGATCTTGGGGCGTACGTATGTGTACTCAGACTGGATGTATTTGATGTTTGTGCATGGTATGCTACGCACGAGGAGAGTACACTACTGCATGAGGACAGTACACTACCGGTAGTCAGCGGATGGCCTAGGCTGAGCAGTACACTAGTCAGCGGATCAGCACGCGAAAGAATAAGGACTTTACTGAGTGCATGCTCCAACGTTCTTTGTAACTGGTATAAGCACAAGGACAGAGCACTAGCCAGCAGATTAGCAAGCGCCAGAAGATGGAATTTTTTGCTGAGCAGTACACTAGTCAGTGGATCCGCACGCGAAAGAATAAGGACTTTGCTGAGTGCATGCTCCAACGTGTGAGTTTTGATTTTGGGTTGTAATGTGGATTTTTACAGCGCTGATTTGACAATAACTGGCAGCGAACATCTTGAGGTGATATGTATTGATCCAACGCTAGCTCTGACATCTCTGGAGCTACTTGTGGAAGCTCGCCGCAATGTCGATCCATCTTCTTCGCGGCTAATTGAGCTGAATCTGTGGGAATTTGGATCTGGGTATGACGAGCAGATCATGCGACTCGTATCAGCCAATCCCTCACTGCAATCGTTGAGCTTGGAGGGCACGCCATGCGAATTCTCTACAATACTTTGGTTGCTCGACAACTGCCGAAACCTGACTAAATTGGGACTTCGGCGCTACCCTGTAGTATATTGGTGGGTGGATGAGATTCGACGAGCAAAACCTGAAGTGTCCGTGTAATCTTCCCAGGTAAAGGTTGTCCGGTGTTGTTTCTCGATTTGCTAGTGTTAACCGGTTACATGACAAGCATTGCAACTATAGTGTCGCCTCTGCCATTGACAGCTGTCATCCCTAAACACTACGAATACCATCACACAGTTACCCTTGGCCCTTCGCACAGCATTCCTACATCATTACTGTGCATCATTGTCTTTCATCATGTATCACACAGACCTATGTTTCCTGTATATAATGGTGCTCCCCGAAGCAATACATCCGAGTTTTTACTCATTACACACGACAGAGTGGTGAATAAATTTTAGAAACGCACAATTCGATTGAGCGTCCATCTTTTGTCGGATAACAAAAAGGACAACGGATTCGGATTCCTGGAGTCGAGAAGTATAATCCAACGGATGCTTTTTATTCTAGCATTTTTTTCTCATCGAGATAATCTGTTCGACCATTTCGCAACCTTTTGGAATAATTTTTTAGTCCCAAAAGTTTTAAGACTAAATGATTGATTCAAAAGTTGGGGGTTGACTGGAAGAAATGTATATATATTGATTGAGCTCATCGGTCTTGGCGCGCTGAGGGGAATCGTTGCTCGTGACGGCGCCAAAGAAATATTGTATTCTCAAATGATGCAACCTACACGATCTAAAGATGTAACAGAGCATCGGAGTAAAGCAAGCACCATTATGTAATCACCAACGACGTAAGCAGACTAAGCTCGTATCATGTGAACCGACGCGCACAAGGTTGTAGCCAAATCCTCCAACACACCCCCTCAACAGTGGTGTGCGTATGGTGATACCTTCATATGAATCTGCGCCGGATGTTGAAGATATATTGAGGATGTTTGATAGTCGTAATGTGTTCTTCTTTCAGGATCTATGGTCCGGGATGATAATGTTGTCGGGGTGAAACGGTAACAACGTTCTTAGCTTCTACCCTGGCCAATGATTGACGCGTTCACGTACCTCGGTTTTGGACTCTTTGAGAGATTTGGAGTCGCGTAGCGAGCTGTTCTTGGCCTTTTCCCCTTCATCCTCACTCTTGGCACATCACAATTATTTCACATTTTTTGATCCCCACCCACCATCCCTTAGTTGTGCTATCTTTGTATGTGACTTATAGTGGGCAAAGTTTTTCGGGGCGTCTCTGCATATTGGCGAGCGTCACTACCCGCTACACCGTGCAAAGCGTACGTACATTGGACTTTGGAAACACTTTTTCTGAGGAGTAATGTTGCCACTTTGCTGTCACCGAGAAAAAATGGAAGGGAATCAAGAACGTGATCAAGACAAGTCTGTGACGACAAGGAGCAGTCTACCCCTGGAGATTCTGGTACAGATACTGGAACAGTTTTAGGAAAATCATGAAAACGACCTTGGCAACAGAATATCTCATGATGAAAAAGAACAATCTCGCAAAATTCACCAGTGTGCGCTTGTAAATCTGTCATGCGTCTCTCGGGTCTGGCGAAGAGCAACGTTGCCACAGTTATTTCACCGCCGTCACATCTCCAGTACCGACCAAATGATCGAGTTTATCAGATGTATCGGCGTTCGTCCAGATCTTGGGGCGTACGTATGTGTACTCGAACTGAATGTATCTGTTGTTTGTACATGGTATGCTAAGCAGGAGGAGAGTACACTACTGCATGAGGGCAGTACACTAGTCAGCGGTTCAGTACGCGAAAGAATAAGGACTTTAGTTGAGATTCAACGAGCAAAACCTGATCGTGTTAAAATAAAAATGGATTAGATTGCATCAGGATGTCATTAGTTCTTTGTCGTAAACCTGAATATACACATAACGTCTCTCACTCTCTCATGTTTTTACAAACGCTTTGATTGTATCTATTGCATTGAATCACCGAATAAATCATGCCAAACTATCCGTTCCAGTGCCATCATCACTCCTGCATTTGCAAAAAAAAAACAGGCAGGGATGGAATAGCAAGCTGTGGCCAAGTTGAAACCGAGAATATAACGAGAAAATCAACAGTATCAGAAGGCACAACTTTGTGAATAGATCAGAATGTGGCATTAGCGCTTAAAGACAGAACTTGGATGCGCCAAGATGCACTAATAATCTCGTGCATCTCTCCATTCGCACACATCGAAGCGGATGATGGCATCTGGCGCTGACTCTGTGAGACTGTGGGTGACAACCCTGTCAAAGGAGTTTTGCGATCGTCTGGGTGCTGAATACGGTGGTGAGAAGGACGGCTGCAGCGATCGGGACTCCCTTCGCGTGAGTTTGAGATCTGGTCAAGCTGAGGGTAAGCTAGCCCACTTTTGACTCCGAAGTTTTGAGAAGACGCGACGCGTATATAAACCCTTCGGAGCAGCTTCGTCAGTATCCTTTGTCCCTCCTCGCAAATGTCTGGGCCGACAAGGTATACGAGTAGCGGTATAGACAAGATGTATTCATCAGCCAGCCAAAAGTATATAAACAATCAAAAGGGTGTGTGTGTATACAGAGAAAACGAACAAGCAAGAGAGTGTGTTGTGTGATGTGTGTGTGTATGTGGGTGGTGGGTAGTGGGTAAGATGGGAAAATCAAGGAAGAGCAGCAGAGGAGGGTAGAGGGTATTTACTGGTTGATCTTGTCCTTGACATCAGCCTTGGCGCGCTGAGCACGGCCCTCGGCTTCCTTGGAGTCGTTGCCGGTGACGGCACCCAAGACTTGCTTGCCCATGCCTCCGACGTTCTCACCGGCGGCTTCGGCACGGTTTCCGGCCTTGGCAGCCTCCTGAGAAGCGACACCCTTTGCGTTCTGGGCCTTTCCTTCGGCTAATGTATGTATATAAGTTACTAATGTTCTTTGAGGAATGCCAGCGAGAAATACATACCCTGAAGACGCTCGTTTCCGACCAAGTTTCCGACAGTCTCCTTGGCAGAGCCCATGTATTGGTCACCGGTTCCAGTAGTAGTCATGTTTGCGAGTTTTAGTAAGGCGGGGGTGTGAGTTTTAGTGTGGGGTGTGGTTGTAGTGTTTTAGCTGGTTGATGGGAAGGCAGAGGACGACACAGGCAGCGTCCTTTTTATAGCCAGGACGAGCTCCTCGGCCCCAGCGCAAACGCCAGTGACAGCCGTGACGTAAGTGGGAATGCCAACGTCATCAGTTGGAACCAGCGGCAGCCACTTGGAGCCCCCCTCCACAGCCAGCCAATCATGCAGCGCCCCATGACAAGCTGCTGCCGGTACGCTCACATCATCAGCATCAACTGACAGAGTGACGTCATCTCGGCACGTGGGGTTCCCTTCTACGGAAGATTGACCCGAACCCGAACCGACAGCGTGGCTTCCGGTGGCTGCGTTGGTTCGGGGCTGGGTCGGGCCTGGGTCGGGGGACAGGACAGCTGCGACATTTGAAGTGGAAGATGGCCGGGAGCATCTTGCTCCAGATCTTGCTTGGACGGACGCGTTTGTAGATAGACTGGATTCAGCATGATAGTTTAGACCATGTACAAAAAATGTGGATCAAGGAACGTCTGCTCGGAATCTCGGAACCTGCATGTAGATCTTGACTGCTGGTCTTGGTCTGGTCTTGCCATCTTGCTTGGCTATTCGACCGGCTTTTTGGGATCCTTGGCTGTTGCACTGGCCCTCTAGTCTTAGTAGCTGGGTATGAAACAATATTTAGACACTTGGTCTGGGGCGGCTCCGGGCATGCGAGAAGGTGGCCTCGGATGTATGATCATCATTCCCATTTTCTACTCGAGTAACAGGGTGTTGGATGCATGCCGTGGGTGAATGATCAATACGGACTATGTTCCCCAGTGTACCGTACTGTCCATATCATCGCTCATACGTTGGTTGACTTGAAATGGCATACATATTGCAGTATTTCTAGATGGATAAAGCGCTTCACTTGTACCTTGCTCCTGGAGAGGTTTCTGCACGCATCACTTGTGGAGAAGAACCAAAGGTGCATGTCAGTCAAGAACATTATAAGAAGAGCCCCCGCGACAATTCTGGTGGAGTTGTGTCTTCCAGTTGGAAAGTTTTGCACACTCAAGAAAAATCTCTATCGACTCTTACAACAAATTTTATTCGTAATATTCGTAACATTTGGCTTTACGTTATGTACATACAGTAATCTATTACACACGTCGTCTCTGAGACTGTTTCTCCCACGGTCTCTACCAGAATCTGCATACTCGGAAAATAGCGGAACTCGGAATGTATCGGCCAGAGCTCATCAGGGCCTTGACCCGGACAGGACCAAGAAACAATTGATTCCGGCATCAGCTTAAAATATAGCGAGAGCTGCCCCCTTTCTCTAGTCTCATCAGTGGCCATCCTCCTCTAGTTGGTATGTCCGATTGCATAAACTCTGGCAAGAATTGCTTTTCCAATGCGGCGTCGGCGTTTCACGAGGCCCTTTCACAGTTGAGTACTGTATGTTCTGTGAAGGATTGCATGTCTCGGCCTAAGCTTGTGTTTCACTTCAGAGCAACACCTCGAGCCATTTGCCGAAGCTTTCTATGGCAGTCAAAGAAACCCACCCGCTCCAGAGATGTGAGTATGTCAGATTCATCGTATGTAACACCAGAGCAAAAATGTTCTCCCCACACACGCCGGGGTCCTTGAGTTCGCAGACCGAAGCGTACTTAGCGGGTATGTGGGCAGCAAGTTCTGCAGTTAGCTTCCATGTCAGACCCATTTCCTGCAGCTAGCTTTACTTCGTCTTATCCCCTGACCCACGTTTGATAGCGGAAATCGTCTTCACCCAGTCCTGCCTGGTATATGTCTCTGACACCTGCATTTGAGATCGCACGGACTATCGTGCCTCACTGAGGGTCTGTATAAAGAAAACCGAACGCCTCACCAACTGACAGCAGAGCCGGAGCCGGGAAGTCATCGGAGGACAGGAAGCATTTGAAGCTTGAAGAAGCAAGGATGTACATTCTGGGCGCATTGTTCTTGTTTGATTTGTCAGTTTCTACATGTCCCTTGGTACTATTGGTCCGACAGGATCAATCTTGTCGGTTATTTGCTCGCCTTTTTGTTGTGGTTTATGCGCCATGAGTACTCTTCCAAGAACAATTTGGTCAGCCATGGGCGATCAGTAGTGTAAGGTAATGCCAATCGCAGGGGCATGGATGCAGACTTGAAAGCTATCATATTTTGTAAAGACCGCTCAGGACAGTGAGTGCTGCCTTTCTAGCTTTTCTCGCCTTTCAACGCGCCTTACGTAATGCAAACTCCGCCTCGCTTTGGGCGATCCGATGATGGGAACCCTTCAGAGGAAAGAGATCGACACACAATACGCGCAGATCCCGGAGAGGATAAATATCACTCACTTTGGAGGACTATCCAATTGAAGGTTTTCATTTCAGAGACGCATAGGGGTGAAACTTATTTTTAGGCCTTGACCCAGTATGTAGGTAGAGTTGTTCGTCCATCCCTCCTCCACAGCAACCGTAGGTATTCCAAAAGATCAGAAAGTAGCCACAACCGGTGTCTCAAAATGGAATAGGTACATTGTCTCTCCCTCGGTTTCGTCGGCATATAGCGTTAAAATCGAAAAAAGTTTAAGATTTGTTATCGCCCAGCCAATGACCAGACCAGCCAGAACACCGGCTTCAGCTGCTCCCCGCCCGTAAAAAGGAGTCTTGGTTCGACTGGATGATATCAAGTAAAATCCCGAATTAGCACTTGTAAAGGCCGTTAATGCAAACTTTAAGGCAGGTATGGTTGGGTTGCCGTTTTGCCATTACCCTTAATTTTACACATCGCCTGTGTGTAAAGGCGAGAAAGACGGCGACACGCCAAAAATGAGCCAGTCGCGGCCTATCTTGGCGACATGGAGTCCCCTACAAAACGAACAATATGTACATGTACAATATATATAACCTTTCCCCTCACCCATGTAACCCTGCTCCCTCAACCGAACCCCATTCATAAAACATCGATCTTCCGTGTCGCCCCCCATTCCCTTACCAATCGCCTTACTAACTAACTTCTCACGTTCAATCCTTTCATTATTTCGACCATGCTTCCAAAGATACAAGTGGATTTGGCCGCCTCAAAGTCTTCAGTGTCTGTCTATGATGCAGCCGACGGACGCCTCAATTCAAAAACATCTGGGGGCTGGGACGCTGGACGACGGTCTAGTGGAGCTTGGGAACCCCGGGTGTCCACTTCGTCTGACGCTCCTGCCCGAGGGAATCCCGATACCATGATGCGCCGGCATAGTCGAGACTCGGGCTTTGGCAGTTCCGCCCGCTCATCACGTACCAGTATCACTAGTACATCCAGCATTGCTTTCGCCAAGATTTCATCACCAGCCCGACGCGAAAGTCAACCGGCAGCGTTCCCGGCTTCTGACCCAGCAGCCCTCACCACCCCCCGCCTCTCAGTGTTTATTCCCATTCCCCGCATCAAAGGTGTCGCCAATATCAACCTGACGCTTTCTCCCACCACCACCAGTATCGAGACAGAAGCTCGCCTGGCGATCCTCAATGCCGCATTAGGCGAAAGCGTCAACAAACTTCCCAGTCTGCTCGAGAGCCGGCAACGATTACTGGATTTGGAGGCATGGAGCGATGTTGGAGGCCGATTCAACTTGCGCGATACGGACGACGCGTCCTCCATGGGGGGCAAACCCTCAAAGACCGCTAAACACACCGGTGGAGGAGCCGGAGGCGGGCTTTGGTCTACCAGGGAAGTATCCGCCCCGGAGAGTAGCCTAAACAACAGCGACACGGAGGAACCCGCCGAATGAACTCCTGCGCGGCCCCGGGACTCTCGTCGTCAACCTTTCGTATCCTTTCGTCGCTCAACCGAATTACCACCCTCACCGTCCCGAAGCACTAGCTTATCACGCAAATGAAAAAAAGACATGGGGCTTAAATCACAAGCTTTTTCATTTAAGGGTTCACCCCCATTTATGCTTTGTAAATAGGTTTTGGCGGGTCTCACTTCCGATATACCCTTTCGCTCTAGTGTAGTGTTGGCCTAGTTCTCTAGTTCATCTATTTTCCCAATCCCAGCGGCGTGGAAGTCATCCTTGACCAGACAACCAATGGGCCTTTTTTTCTGGTGTATGTACAAACGCAATGATGTTTCATTTTAATACTCCTTGGGTTGGTTGGAAACATTTCCTTTGGAAATATGCAGGATCCAGAAAGGGGATCTCTTTCCTCTTTCTGTAATTGCGGGCGGTTTGAGCACAGCGGAAAAAAATAGTAAACGATCTGGGTTGGATTTTTTGCTCAATAAGATTTTTAAGAAAGAGTCCACAAAAAGAGGATTAAAAAAAGGAATATTCGAAGGAGGATAAGGGTTTACCATGGCATCAACACTTGCGACTTCTACCGGCGGGGGAAAGCTTCATCACACTCAAAACGCGTCGTCCCACTCCCACATCCTTCACCACCAAGACCTCCCAAAGGGCAGCCATAGCAGTATTCATCATGACCGGACATCCCGGGCAGTTACGCCGTTGCAGCCACTTCCCGCCGCCGAGCTCCTATCCTCAGACAATTTACTCACGGGTCATGCATCCCCCCTCCTCCCGCGACCGTCTTTGCCCGGAGAGTATATAATGCAGGGCGGTAGTAGTCAAACGGGCACACCCGATCCAACCCCGCGGCCTCGTCGCCCCTCCTTAGCCTCCATCACCTTCAATCATCATCAAACTCCCTCACCACCCCCCGGATCACCGGCGTCGTTCACGGCAATGGCATCCCCGGGCCCGGGTTCCATTATCCAGCAACACCGAAAACGCATGGCCTCGATTCCGACCAATGATATCCTGGCCGGCAAATTTAATTCTCGGCCCGATTTGTTGTTGGAAAAATTGCAGGGGTTGTCGACCTCCATGACCCATCATGCTCACCATGCGGGAGCGGCGGGAGAGAAGAAGGCGGATGCAAGTGAGAGTGGGAATGCGAATGGTGGCAAGGGACCAGGTGAAGTAGGAGGGAAGAGCATAGAAACATTGGCATCCTGGAACCTCGCGGTCCAAAGAGCTAATCAATCCATTCACGGCAACCTCAACCTCCCCAGCCGCCCAGAATCCCCCATTGGCGGAGAAATCGGATCAATATTCTCCAGCTCCCCGAAATTTTCCAACACCATCATCGACAACCTCCAAAGTCTCAGCGCAAAAGACCACCTGTCGATGCGTCTCCGGATCCACCGTCTTCTCGCTATTCCAACTGCGCAGCGGATCCCAGACAACGAAAAAGCACTGGATGTTTTACTCTGCCATATGTCTTCATTTGCGAGACTGGGGTTACTGACGCGTCGAGCATTAGCAAGAGGAGCATATTTAGTCACGGCCCGGCCGGGAAAAGCGATTTTATGCGCAGGAAATGCCCCCCTCCACGTCTACTTTCTGTTATTAGGAACCGCCGAAACGGTATCTCCTGCCTCACCTACTCAAGACGAGGATGATCATCATCACATGTCGGTACGAGTCACTCCGGCATCGGTATCGGCCTTCGAGCCCGGAGATATGATTGGCGAGCTGGCGATTACGGCCCCGAATGCCAAACGAACGGCGACGGTGGTGGCGGTGACGAAATGCACACTGGTCTGCGTGGAACGGAACGAGTATATTAGGGCCTTCACGGCCCATTCGAAAGAGGAAGAGCTTTTCTTGGCTAATCTAAATGGTGTGGGAAATGTTTTCGTATGATCTGGCGTATGGTCGGGCTTAGTTACTAAATTGGTTGTTTTTTCCAGGCCAATCAGAACTCAACACCGACAAAGAAGATGACCAAACCACAGACGAAACCAAGATCATTCAGTACCTCCGCACTCTCCCCTTTTTTGACGGGTCAGACCCCGCCATGGTCACCAAAATTGTGCGGGCGGGGACGCTGGTCAAGTACGATCAGCGCAGCCAGATTCCGTTGCAGCGCGGCGAGCATTTGGGCGGTGAGAGTGGCGGCAATGGACTGGGAATGACGGATACGGCGGATCGCCTAGTATACATTGTGTTGAGAGGCCGATGTAAAGTGACCCGGCGGGTGCCTGTTGTCGGCAAGACTTCTGGTAAAGACTTTCGGAAAGAGTGAACTTGTTGTGTTTTGGATGGTCGATTTCTGATGTAATGACGTGTAGTAGTTTTAGATTCGCCCATGGGTAGTGCGCGTCCGTCACTGAGCGGAGTTTCTCGGCGCGGAAATTTTGGATTGCCTGAAATGCTAGTCAAAGAGAGTCAAGAACCGGAAGACAACTCCGAATCCGTTTTATGTGGGACCATGTTGGCCGGCGGTGGTGGCGGCAGTAGTAGCAGACCTCTGACCGCCAAAACTCATGATATACTCGTGATGGACGAAATCCGACAGCAGCAAACTTTGAAGCGTCCTGAAATTGAACTGGACGAGATTTCGCGCGTGCCTTCAGGAGTTAAGGAAGAGCAGTTTGGTCATGTGGCTGCTCATCTCCAGGGTGCAGTCGGTGCGACTCTCAAGGGCGGAGCTGGCACACCCTCGCGCAGCAGTCGTGGGCGGACGGGTTCACTGGACGATGAGAGCAGCCACGGACGACACCGGTCAGCGTCGCGGGAGAGTATCACTGATCCAGTCATGCAAATACCATCACCGAACCGGTCCCGGCGGCCGTCACTCAATTTGGCTGGTTTGGGTAGCCCCACGTCCAACCTGTCCTCCGAAGAGAGTTTGAGTGGGCAGCAGCAGCAGCCATCACGATCTGGAGCAGCAGCAGCAGCTTCATCACGGCGAGGATCTATATCTCTGCTGCAGATGGGCAACCGGGAGGTAGGATCTTCGCCGTCGTCCATGGCCGGTCGACGGTTCATCCGCCTGGCGGACGAGAAGGGACCGTCATCACCACCGCCAATACCGGCACCGCAACACATTGCCTTTGAGAAATTAGAGTTGGGGGAGATTGGACAAGGAGCGCTCTTTCCACGAGTCCGACTCAACAAGGCCGAAGTGACGATCAAGAACCGGACGCTGCAGCAGCTGTCACCGGCCAAAACGGACGTGATCAAGGACACAGCGACGCTGGAGGGCTGGCGGGATGAGAGTCTGTTTCCGATACCGGCAGACATGACTACAGATCTGACGGCCAGCAGCTTTTCGGTGCAGGCACTGACGACGGCGGTTGAGCTCTGGAGTATACCTCACATCAATCTGTTGCATTTGGCGGACATTGCGACGGTTCGGCGCCTGGTGGACCCCGCCCATGAAGGACTAATGGGGATTCCGCTCCGCCAGCTGCAGGAGCAATATTCTGACTCGATTGCTTGGACCGAGCATCGACACACGGTCGTCTCCGAGATTAATCAGTCCCAGCCGCAGCTGCACTCATCAGGATCCCGACGGGGATCTTTGGTTTTGCTCTGAGCCAATTCTTGTCATTTTTGCACGCCCTTCTCTCCTCTTATTTACGGTACATGCGACATACGCACATCACCCGATCCATTGGCCTTGAGCAAGTCTTTTTCTCTAGCCATTAGAAAGCTTTTACAGCCCTCCATCTAAGCCAGACGGTCATTGATATACCCCATCATAAAGTCTTTTACATTGTCTTGCTTATCATATCATACAAAGCTCCGAGTTTACAGCGCGTCGGGCCAAGATACTCTGGGTCACCTTGCCCCCACCCTCTCGCGCCAGCCGTGGCAGCTGTCCGCGCCAACCTCATCCTCATCTTGTGTGTTGGTGAGGCGTTCAGGTTTGTACAAGATTCCAGATACGAAAGACATGAAGGCTGGGATTAGGAAAGAGGTCAGGGTACAAGACGCAATAAAACTAGTGCAGAAAAAGGGTCCGACGTTAAAGACAGCGGCAAAACTTCCTTCCAGGAACCAAAATTGTACCTCGCCCGAGACGCTCCCCTTCTGCCGACATGCCCGCCCAGCACGGTTTGGTCTGTGAACAATCGGTGTAGGGTAGACCAGCTTGTACACTGTGGCAATATCTAGCGTCCATAGCGAGAGGAAATAACAAGATAGAACCGGCGATCAATAACTAGCCATTTGGTTGACTTTCACACTATATTTTATTGGACAGAAAAATAGCAGGTAGAAGAGAGTACATAGGGATCTTCATTCGCTTGCTCCTCTTCACATTAGAGGCTGGTTGGAACAGTATAGTTTCAAATCCATGGGAATCATAATGGAGATCGGATCCGGCGACAATACTTTGAGCGCAAAAATTGCACCAGGAGTGCGTAGTGTAATATCCTTTGTTTCATCTTGCAAATGGCCGCGGGCATCCATCGCGTGAAGGAGTGACGACAATTCGAGTTGGCAGCCAAGAGATCTCCTCAGGTATGGGAAGGTCATTGAGCAAGCTAGGCTGTTCATCATACCCCGGTCTAGGTTCGTCCGTCCAATTGGTTCCGGTCTTCTGGCTAGGAAAGCAGATATCTCTTTAAATTGGAAAGTTTCATATGTAGCGAACCCCCCCAGAGCGTGAAGCGACATCAGTATGGTATACAGTATGGAACGGCTTGCCGTGTGTTTCTGTAATGTGCAGCAATGCCCAATGCTTGTACATCTTGATTGGCACCTCCGGCTCATCCGGCTGATTGCATCCGATCATCCGGCAAAGGAAACCGAAGCAGCAACAACAGCCCATATTTATGCGTGTAAAGTATGGGAAGATAAGGAGGAGCTGTCAAGTCTAGGTGCTGGAGGATCTATGAGTTCGGACTTTTGGGGTTAACAAGAGAGAAGTACCGCGGGAATATGTGGGGCTGGAGCTAGACCGTACAGTGAACGTCGGATGGAATCAAACCACAGCGAATATAATGCTTTGCAAGCTTGGGGACTTCCTTCGGTTCAGCTTTCAGTTGCAGTTTTTCCCAGCCTCCCAGAGAGAGAACGTCATGGGACTTCTCGAGCTATTCCACCATTTTTTCAACCGCATGTCCGCATGTTCGACGGTTGAAACTCTGGCATTGCCAGAAACGTTGGGACGCTTTGATTCATGGTAGACTACTGGGGAACTACTGTAGTTGGCATGAGTATCCAGGGCGCTTTTCATATCTCGGAAACCATCCCTCATGTTCTGCTACGGGTCCTCCTGCGGGGAAATGCTTTCTCGTACCGCGATCCACAGTCGATTCAGCACCACTTGACAAACAACCGGAGGGACAAATGTTCGGCAGACCAGTGGCCTACCAATTGGGACGTTATCGAAAGTCGTTTACGTTCAACGTTGGCGATGTGCTGTTGGCAAACGTTGCATTCTCTTGAATTCTACGCGGATCGCGAGTGGGTCGCGACCCAACTTGAAATTTGTCACTGTCTTCAGTTCAAAACTTGAGAAAGCACTACTTTTTTGAAGTCGGGTCGCCATTAGTCCAAAAAAGAATTAAATTTCGAATTGGCCTTTGACCACCGTTGACTGCCTTTGAGACTGCTATCATGTCACATCTGTCACAACCTGCACTGCGTCCTGCATGAGCCCCTGATGGGCATGAGTATATCAATGCTTCTGGGGATTTGCAATATTATTAGGGAAGTCCTAGCGCGACGCCCGGGGTGGAAAAGTTAAAGCGACGCCCCTCCAAAAAGGATAAAATTTGTACAAAAAGGGATTTAATTGATCATGCTCACCCTCCATACGCCTGAACTATCTGATTCCGATGATGATTTGTAAGGATGGTGATGACGCGTAAACAAACATTGCTCACCTCATTTTGCCAGTAACTTCGCGTATGATACCGCACTTGCACAATATGTTGAAACTGCCAATATGAATACTGCCAACATGGATACTGTCATTATAGATGCTGCGGGATATGAAGCGAACTTCGACCCCCCGAACGACAATCAGTCCGCTGCCGAATTTGGGGCTGCCCGCGACATACGCACCGACAACCATCAGCTACAATCCCCCCCAATTGTCGATAAGCAAATGCTGCCCCCCGCAATAGATGGAATTGGATGCCATACCCGCGAAGACTTACAGGACGCTATCAATGCCTTTGCTGGGAACCAAGGCTACGCGGTCACCATCAGAACAACGGCAAAGAAGGGCAGAAAGATTACGTTCGGGGGTTGTCATGGGCGAGCCAAAGACAAACCTGGCGGAGGCAGAAAGCGCTTGCCGGAAGGCGCCGTCCACCGAAACAGAGGAAAGAGGCAATTTGGATGTGAAGCGACTATGACCGGAAAGCTATGCCCGGACGGCCTGTGGAGATTGACGGCAGTTTCCGGGCATCAGCACAACCATCCACCCACTCACCGACCCCAAGACTACCCTGTTCTCCGTCGTCTGACGGTCGCCACTGAAGAGTCCGTCGTACATATGCACCAAAGCGGCGTGACGCCAGCTGCCATTATCAGTACAGTGCGAAAAAGTAATCCCAGTACAAACATTTGCCAACAGTCGGTTTACAATGCCGTTGGCAAAGCCAAGCAGATCGATCTGAATGGCAAAACGCCTCTTCAGCGGCTTCTGGAAGATCTCGAACAGGACCGCTGGGTATATCGCCTCAAGCGGAACGAAGCTGGTGACTTGTCCAGCTTGTTTTTCACGCACAAAACATCCCTGAAATGGGCGAGGACCTATCCGACATCCATCCTGATGGATTGTACATATAAGACAAATCGCTTCAAAATGCCTCTTCTCCATGTAGTCGGCATGACCTCCACCAATCAGACCTTCTCCATCGGCTTTTGCTTCATGACTGCTGAGGATGAAGTAGGCTACAGCTGGGCGATCCGCGCGTTGGTTGACTGTGTTTACAAAGGATATCAACTTCCAAGCGTGATTGCAACCGATAGAGAGAAAGCCTTGATGAACGTGCTCGAGACCGTGATTCCCAGCGCCAAGCTACTGCTCTGTCGTTGGCACATTTTCAAGAATTTAGCTGCGAACTTAAAGTCGGTGGTAGGTGATGACGACCGGTGGGCAGCCTTGGAGCGTGACTTTTGGAAAGTTGTGGGGGCTGCAACGGAGGAAGCATTCCGCATTGAATGGGCAAGATTTCTAACAACTTGGGAGGAGATCCCCAGAATCACATCGTGTCGCAGTGCGATATAAGAGGCATTCTGACTCAGAATGCCTCTTATATCGCACTGCGACAGCCTGTGCCTGGGTTTCATGTGCTTTGCGGTTAGCCCTCCGGGTGCAACTGAAAAGATGACAGTTATTGTTTTGCGGTTCGCCTGCGGGCGCACTCGACAAGCTAACATATCTTGGCGGCACCGTTGAGGCGCGGCCGCTACGAGATGTATGCGGCCCTGATCTTCTACGCGGTTTCCAAGCTGCCACAAGGCCATTTGACCCAGATATCGAAGCAGTATTGGCACTCGCCAAATTCCTGTATTTACTACATTCAAATAGACAGAGGCTGTTCTCAAGAATTTGAAGTCTGGCTCCTACAAACCCACCAACATCGCCAAAAGATTTCAATTTGCCAATAAAAAGCTAGCTCTGGAGGCTTTGGAGAACAGTTTATCAATCATCCGGGAACATTTTTCAGACCATGAGAATGCGCAAAAAACGACGGCTGCTAAATTTTGGGCCACGTTACAATCTGCGCTGAATTTCGAATATGACACTTCGCCCGAGTGGAACAAACACTGGACGAAGGTAGCATGGATATTCTTTCGGCATTGTTTATCAACCAATATCCTGCATCACATTAACGCTTGTCCTTTTTTCCTTGCATCAAAGAACACCATGCTTGCGAAAGGTTCCGAAGCGCTGGAAATTGGCGTACTCCAGCAATTTGAGAGTATCAAAGCTGAGTCGGCAGTTTCAATGACTAGGAAAAGAAGAATAGGTTCGTCGCGCTTTGTAGCTCAAAGTGTGTCCCTCTTAATCATGATTTTCGCAGATTACGAGCAAGAACAAACACCTACCAAGATAAAGAGAGCAAAGGATGAAAGAGAGGAGGAGCCGGAGACCCCAAAGCCTGCGATGCCGCAATCAAGCAAGAGCCTTCTCGACAAAGCCGAGTCGGTTGAGGAAGAAGAACCCGCCAGCGCTACCCCACAGGAAGAAGCCCCAACCATCACCACGAACATCAACCAGTCATTGGCGGTGCGCCTATCTACCGGGAGAAGCATCGAAGAGGTCATCGTCGCCTGGCGAGAGGGCGTTAAAGATGGCCGCGAGCACTGTGTGCACTCCTGGATCGTGAATCTAAACGATGCCCAGCTCTGCAACTATGCCACTCCCCAGGAAATCAAGGAAATCAAGGCGAAGTGGCTTGAAGGATCGCCAGCTGCATCATCCCTGAGGCAGATGGCAAGAGGTCAATATGACTCCCTGGACAGCCAAGATCTTCTTGCCGCCTACCGATATCTAGATGACTTGACCTCGAAAATACCTGGACACTTCACGGCGGCGTCCGTGTATGAGCACGAAACCGGCTTGCCCATCCGGCGGGAGGGTGAGCATGTGCAGACGCACATGCGCACTCTGATTGTGCGGGAGATGGTTATCTCCATGCTTCGCGCATGGACCCACGGCACAAACTCCTCCTCCGGTAGTGAGGCATTGGTCATGCGCCAAAGCTGGGACAGTCTTTTTGACCGCCTGGCCTTCGGGGTCGTGAAGACGGGGGCAGCCGAAGAGACAGTGATGGCGTCAGCTTATCGTCGGAAGCAGCAGGGCGGCAGCCAGCAGCGAGGAAAGCAGGCCGACAAGTGCTGGCGCACCAGCAACGGCTATGAACTGTGCTGGCAGGAGGCGGCCAAGGGTGGTGCTGTTGCCGACTGGTCCCAATATATCGCCGACTCCCTGAAAATCTACAAAGGATGCAAGGACCTTTCCGATTTCATCACCATGCGAACAAGGAAGTCAATAGAGGTGGGCGACGAGGAAGGCTGGGATGCGGACGAGTGAGTTGGTTTTATTAGTCAAAAAAACGTATCCGTTGTCTTACCAGCCTAGGTTTACTATATAAGGGTACCCCCCCTCTGGTAAGACAACGGATACTTTTTTTGAGGAAGGAAGAAAGAATAGCATAGAGATCCCATAATAATATCAGAGCGCGTCAATCTTGTCAAGCTTTGGATGACATAATCGCAATTAATTCCTAATTTGGGCTTGGGTTATATTGCCTTTATAACCACCCACGGAGCTCCCGCCCCGGACCTGGGGCGTGTATCCCGCGGGCGCTGAAGAACCACTGGTTCGACTCAGTCATTTTGCTCCCAAAATCCCAGTCAAAAACGCGCTCCCTGGATGGGAAGGAATTTGCACCAGAGTTAAAAAAATAAGGCCAAAAAGCAGAGAAGCTCTCGATCAAAAGTCCAGTTATGGGTGGAACAAAGCCGTTAGCGCCTGCTGAACGTCCGCGAAAAATGTGTGTGCTTGCTAAAAATTGGCGCAACGGACAGTCTTAACACATAGCAGCTGTCAAGCACACTTAGGAAAAAGTTGGATCGAATGCAGTGGTTCTTCAGCGCCCGATACACGCCCCCGGACCTGGCCCGGACATGTCGCGCTCATCTTGTTCATCTGGCAGATTCTCCGAAGAATTCTTGCACTCTCTCAACTTCCTTGCGCTCCTTAACCCTGTACCGGCAGCCCGCTCATGCTCTGGCCTGGCTTTGTGTCCTCACTCGTTGGGCCATCTTGAGTTGTGGCGGGCGTCAGTAACACTTCCCATCCCTACTTTCCGCGGGGTACGCACTTCGGCCTACCTCACCCCCCACGCCCTGCATCTTGCTCGCGAACAAATAGTTTGTGGGTGGCTCGGCCTTAGTTTTTACTTCGTCGGGCTGCCTTGGGGGGAGGATAGTAGGCCATAGGTTTGAAATGTTGCTACCGTCCGGCTGGTACGTGGCGGAGGTCAGAAGCTCGGCTTGGGGTTTGGTACATCAGCGGTAAGTATATGAGGTTGCCATACATTGAAACATTCCCGGGGCTTACCATAATCCCATTTCTATATATGAGTTTCTCAGCTGAACACCAACAGGATGAAGACTTCATCACAGGCTGGGGAGGTCTACGCTCACTTCCTCTTCCTGTACCGGCAGCCCGCTCACGCTCTGCTCTCGGCTCGCGAACAACTTGTTGTGGGTGGCCTGGCCTTGTATTCTTACTCGTTGGGCCATCTTGAGTTGTGGTGGACGTTAGTAATACTTCCCATCCCTGCTTTCCGCGAGGCACGCGCTTCGGCTGACCTCACACCCCACGCTCTGCATCCGGCTCGCGAACAACTAGCTTGTGGGTGGCTCGGCCTTAGTTTTTACTTCGTCGGGCTGCCTTGGGGGAGGAAAGCTTGGACATAGGCTGGAATTGTTCCTAGCGTCCGGCTGGTACATGACAGGAGTATTTTTATACTGTTCACAGTAAGTGGATGATATTACGACACAATGAAACCAACCGTACTCTCACCATATTCACCATATTCCCCTATCAGGTGAGATACTTGCTCAGCTGAACGAGCATGGCAGACCACAAGTACACAACGCCTCTATGTGCGCAATGCCCCTCCCATGTGGTTGGTACTCTACAGCGTTCAGCAGTAAGCATATTTCGATATTGACTTTTGTTTCGTGCTTTCAGCAGTCTTTGGATTCCTGTTTTTGTTTCAAGAAGATTCTGCTGCTTTCATGATCCAGACGAGCGGACCCCGGTGGAGCAACTAGACATACATCGACCAAACTTCGAATTGACCTTCATAGTCTTCTACTGGGGCTTGTAAAGCATTGATAACATTTATTCACTGTATAAGTCGAAATATATTGATCAGATACTTGATAGAAGAATGATAAAGATTCAGGAAAAGATTACGATTTCTTGGGTGTTGCGCAAGTGACCAGGATTCCGCCCGCGGGGTCCTCGTCCGAGTCGGAGAAATAACACTCTTGAAGGAGGCTGACCGCGCTCCGTGACATGCTCATCTAAAGGGAACGTTAGATTTACGCTTCATCTGGCAGATACAGGTACAGGGAGTACTTACTACGAGGCTTAAGGTCACTTTAACTGCTCGAATCCACTGGGCAAACGTCTGATAGGATTCGGAACTAGCGTTCATCCTCACGAGCTCTTTCTGCAGGACTGCCCCTGATGGTAATCTGACACAAGAGATAATGCTGGCCTCCGTGCCAGAGGTGATGATGCCGAACACCTCTATTGACTTCCTTGTTCGCATGGTGATGAAATCGGAAAGGTCCTTGCATCCTTTGTAGATTTTCAGGGAGTCGGCGATGTATTTGGACCAGTCGGCAACAGCACCACCCTTGGCCGCCTCCTGCCAGCACAGTTCATAGCCGTTGCTGGTGCGCCAGCACTTGTCGGCCTGCTTTCCTCGCTGCTGGCTGCCGCCCTGCTGCTTCCGACGATAGGCTGACGCCATCACTGTCTCCTCGGCAGCCCCCGTTTTCACGACCCCGAAGGCCAGGCGGTCAAAGAGACTGTCCCAGCTTTGGCGCATGACCAATGCCTCGCTACCGGAGGAGGAGTTTGTGCCGTGGGTCCATGCGCGAAGCATGGAGATAACCATCTCCCGCACAATCAGAGTGCGCACGTGCGTCTGCACATGTTCACCCTCCCGCCGGATGGGCAAGCCGGTTTCGTGCTCATACATGGACGCCGCCGTGAAGTGTCCAGGTATTTTGGAGGTCAAGTCATCCAGATATCGGCAGGCGGCAAGAAGATCTTGGCTGTCCAGGGAGTCATATTGACCTCTTGCCATCTGCTTCTGGGATGATGCAGCTGGCGATCCTTCAAGCCACTTCGCCTTGATTTCCTTGATTTCCTTGGGAGTGGCATAGTTGCAGAGCTGGGCATCGTTAAGATTCGCGATCCAGGAGTGCACACAGTGCTCGCGGCCATCTTTAACGCCCTCTCGCCAGGCGACGATGACCTCTTCGATGCTTCTCCCGGTAGATAGGCGCACCGCCAATGACTGGTTGATGTTCGTGGTGATGGTTGGGGCTTCTTCCTGTGGGGTAGCGCTGGCGGGTTCTTCTTCCTCAACCAACTCGCCATCTTCCACCTGGTCATGAACTGTGTTCATCCACGCTTCGACTTCTCCGGATCTTGACTGCACATCTGCGAGCTAAGCGGGGATCAGACAAACTCAAAGGATAAGTCCAGGCAATTGACACGTACACTCTGATCGTCTTGATCTTCGATGCCTTCCACTGGTTGATCAACCATACCCTGCACAGTGTCTTCCAGTATTTTCTGTTCAAGATTGGCCAGCTTCCTTTTTTTCCTCTGAGTTGTCCGTGCCAGTTGAGTGGCATCATCGCTTTTGAAATAGCCTGAGATAGCGATGTGCTGCGAACCGAGACTCTGTAGATTAAAGATCAATATGAGTAAAACAGAATTTCCTCAATATCTCGAAGCGAATCCCACCTTCACATTGTTTATCAACTCGTTGACCTTGGCCAACTGGGTTGCGACGGAGAGGTTCAACTTCAATTGAGCAAGATCGGTTAGAAACCGTCTTCTCTCAATCTCAGCGTTGTGCTCCGAATCCGGTTTGCTGGAAATCGATTGTGAAACGAAATCCGTTGCCGTCCATTCCGTATGTTTCACTCCTTGCCAATAGTCTGCATTCTCAAGTGATTAAACACCAGTTCGATGTCTCTTAAAGCACGTACATACCTGGAAGATACAGCCTGGAGATACAATGTGCTGAAAGGGGGGTAGCTTTTCTGGGTCCACTTCGTCGAGACGATGCTCTGGAGCTCATATTCAATGCGACGAGTTTGAGATAAATTTGAGATGAATTTGAGAGAGATGAAGAAACGGAAAAAAAGAAGGGCAGAGACGGCGATGGGATGAAGAAACTGTGAACTACGTTTTTCAGTCAGTACGACTTCCAAGAGGCGTTATGGAGTGTGGACTTCAAAGAGGTGTTATTGAATCAAGTACTTGAATATAAATGTATAAACTATTGCGTCGCACGTTCTCACAGAAACTCCCAACAGAAGTAACCCCAGCGGTAATAGCAGAGATCGAAATCAATACTCGAGTACTGTACGCGCAACATTGTTGTGAAACCATGGCCGCTGGTTCACCAGTAACGGCCATCTGAGGCGTCACCGCTAGAGATGTACATAGTGTTCGTAGTCCTTCCTTACTCCTTTGGCATATAAAGCTAGGTTTTGGCGAGTAACCCAGTCGGACACTGTTTCGGACACACTCTGATACTGGCCCAGGCCACGCTCGTCTCTCCGAAAACGACGCATGCCCTAAGTCGCTGTTCAGACGTCCGACCTGCACATACAAGGGAAATAAATGTACCTAGCACTAATTGCACAGAGAATATAGAGAGCTTCCAGGGGATGGAGGGTGGGGAAAAACTTCAAAAGCTTGAGAAACTTGAAGTAAACGTCGTCGATGGTTGATTAATTGTAGCGAACTAGCTGCAGGGAAAATCGACGAGGAATGGAGGCCAACCTCTCGCACAGTGGTCAAGCATGACTTAAAGAGTGTACATGCTGTTGAGCTGTGGGAAGTCGATCCGAGCCTGGGTGAATTCAGCTGGTTTCCAGCCAGAGTTGAAGGCGGTACTGGCACGGCTGACCAAGTTATGGCCGGCAGCCGCCGAACTGAAGTGAACGAATTCACCAATGGTGAGACGACGATCGCAAGTGTAGAACTTGCCATCGTTGAGGAAGACGGGGAAATGTTGAGCAAGGAGACCAAAGAAGTTGACCATTGCCTGGGGGCCGTTGAAGTCGGTCCACAGAGGGTAGAACCAGTTGCCGAACCAAGTGGAATCAACGGCACCATCGGGTCTGTCGAACGTACTGGACATCCATCGGGTCTGGGCACGGTTAGCAAGAGCGATTTTGCCAGTGCTCTTGTAAAAGTCGAAAACGCAGAACTGAGCCCACATGGAGTCACCCCAGACGTCGAAGGCGGGGGATTCGTTGATGCCTTGACTTGAACCTTCAACAAAATGGCAGAGTTCGTGCGCAATGATATCCTTCAATTCATCGTCGTTGTTGTCCCAGGCATCATTGCCAATGTCGGCGACGGAACGGTACTGAGTGTTGCTGTCATAGCGGACGCGAACGGTACCTCCAGAATGTTTGCCGAGATGGGCTTGGAAAAGGATAGGTTTGGGGTCCCCCCATCCGGTGCAGGCACCAATAGAGGTGGTGGTGGGAGGTGAGGTTGTGCATCCTCCGTAGGTATTCTTCATGTACCTCCACGCGTCAGTGACAAAAGGTGCAAGCCATGTGGTATTGTGGGTCAATGAATAGTTAACCATATCGACGTCGTAATACGTGGCAACATCATGATTGCATGCCACACGTTGGAGGGGACCACCGTTTTCTGCCTCATGGCCGGGGATGGCGTCGGTGAGCGTCAAGGTGGCATCGGGATGGCAAGTGGATGTAGGAGTAGGAGTGGATTTGATGGATGTGGATGTGCGAGTGGGAGTGGGAATGCGAGTGGTAGTGGAAGTGCGAGTGGTAGTGGGAACGGGAGTACGCGTACGCGGGCGACGAGCTGCATCTGCGCAAGAAGTCAGAGCGAGAAAGGCAGATGCCCCAATGAGAAGTTTGGAGCCGAACAACATTTTCTAAATGTGTAGACAGTTGTGTAAAGGGAGTTATGATGGTGGGGATGAGCTCTGGGGAAGAGCAGAAACGTCCTCTTTTTATAGGAAAACTGGGAACATTTCCTGATAGCCCGTTGAGCGATTGAAGAGCCGTCATTGCGCCCAACAGCAAGGTTTGAGAGGTTTGTTTTCGATTCCTTCGTCGTGCGGTTCAGTACACGGCCGGTGTTTGATCCCAGGTAGGGAAATCCGTCGGGCATGGAAATAGTATCAGGAAATAGCATAAAAACTTCTCAATACCCTGAAATCATCGGGGGAGTTGGCCACATCTCTGGACGAAAAAGAAGCCAGGCTGTGAGATTCGTCAATCATGCAAGAGTACGCTTATTTCAATTGTTTGAAAAAGCCGGTCCACATATTATGGTAATCTGCAATGGGGATTGTGGGGTCGTCTGGTGGAGCTTGATTTCCGCAACCCGGATTACCTTTCCCAACGTTGGCCGTTCACCTGTGTAATGTATGGATGGGGATGTACCGAATCTGGCGACGAAGGTTGCTTGGTCAGTCAACTTGCGACGTATGATGGGGCGGCGTATAGAAGGAATGGCTCAGATAATCAGCTTCTACTGGGCCCCCATACCCCCCTGGGACCAGCCCTGCAAGTTCTACAGTAGAAATTTGGAAGTTTTAAAGTTCAGGGATCGTCAAATTGAATGCAATTTCCGTCCGTCCCCGCGACGTGACAAAAATGTGCGAGCATTCAATTCAATTCTTCGGATTCTCCAAAAACATGGTTCCAATTCTCCGACGAGATGGAAATGCGCCAACCTGCGAGAAAAAAAAAACATTCAAGAGAGGGGAGAACCTGATGATACGATCAAGAAAACACTTTCGAAATTATGGTACCATGCGCAGGCCTGCGAAAAAAAATGCTACCTGGTACTTGATCAAAGAACGATATTTCGTAAGTACAGTGTGCGGGCCTGCGAGAGAGATAAAAAAAAGGTCGCAGTCCGACTGCAATTTGTGCAAACTCATCATTTGTCCAGCCTGTAATATCCCATGTTTTGATCATAAACAGACGTTCAAGTTCAGAGGAACGGCTGTATTGATACATGGTTCAGACAGGAAAAAGCAATGTTTTCGTAAGTATGATCGAATCCGCTCTAACCACAATGCGAGGTGCCGGCTGATTGATAAACGGCATCATTTTTTTTGATGATATCGTAACGGTTTTCCATTGTACGGTTTAGAATTTATTCGAATCTGCTACCACCTGAATACCTCATCCTCGGGTAGCTTCCCAAGGACGATCATTTGCTGGAAAACTGCATCCTTGTAAAATACAGGAGCGATTGAAAAGAAAAATCTGGCTACGAGGAACAAAAGCCTCTCAATATCTAACGATATGGCATCTGGTTACGAGGAAAAGGCATGCCAACACCTGAAGATATTTGAAGTCTAGTCACTGTAGAATTTAGCAAGGTGGATTCGGATGCGCAAAAACTCCCACGCGCAGCAAAGTCTAGATAAAAATGGAATTGTATTGTTTAGTTACTGTTGAACTTTTTGTCACAAAGAATGGGTATGTGTTAATCAACATAGGTTGACAGATATAAACGCAGGAACTAGAAGAATACGACGAAAACCAAGAACGTATAAAAAAAAATCAACCGCACTGGTATAGTATGTGGCGGCGAAACACTAAATCGATGACGAATAAGTAGACTGATCCGGACTTAGAGAGTGTAAAGGCTGTTGAGCTGGGGATAGTCGGCGCGGGCCTGGGTAAATTTAGCAGGGTCCCAGCCAGAGTTGAAGGCAGCACTGGCACGGCTAGCGCGTCCCCAACCTGTGTGTACTTTCCCAAAAATAAGAATCATTGTACTATCCTGATTCTGAACAAGAAGAAATATACACGTGACGATGCGCCATAGCGCAGTCATGCGGTCAATGCTCATCAAACTGAGATGGAGCTATAGTCAGGATGAGTAGTATATATTGTCTAGAGTACAAGAGAGTGCTGGGGTGCGGCTACAAGAGGTAAGGACGTGGCGTAGGTATGGCGCAGGGCCAAGAGCCAAGCCACATCCAGGACATGCCCCCCCCTACAGATAGAAAGGCGGGAAGAATACGACACGCCAAAGCAAAGGAATACTAAAGGAGAATATGTCACGCAGAGGTCGGTTCCGGGTCTTCTGTCTTCGGCCGATATACCCAGGGGACTTGACCCCGGAGGAGTCGCTGTAACTCACCATCGGCAAGATTGGCACGACGGAGCTGATTGACGTGATATTGTGCCTTGACGGGTTTGCCGGAAAGGTCTTGAAGTACGTAAGAGTCAGGGAAAGTGCCGGAACCGGTGACGACGAGAGGGCCATAGCGCTTGACTTGAAATTTTTTGGGTTTGGCTACCTCGATGAGAACGAGGTCATTGGGGACGAAGACCTCGTGGGCGAACAAGTTGTTGTCATGCCGTTCCTTAACGCGTTGCATATAATCCTGGGCGAGCTTGTTGGCATGTACGCGGGCGTCGATGGCGTCCATCAATTCGCGAAGGCGGTCCTGGGTAAGCTGCGGTGTTGTGGGAAATCCGGTGGGAAGGGGAAGGGCATCGCCGGGAATACGTGGCTCCACACCATACTTTAGGAAGAAAGGTGAGTATCCTGTGATTGAGTGTTTGCGGGCGCGGATCGCAAACAGAGCGACAGGTACAAACAAATCCCATTGGTTGGGGGCGAAACGAAAGTCGGTCAGGTACTTGGTGATAATCCCTCCAAGCAGGCCGTTGAGCTTTTCGTTTCTGCCGTTAGTCCTGGGATGATAAGCGGAAGTTGTGCGGTGATGGATAAGGTGCTTTGATGTGAACTGCGCAAGGACGTCGCCGACAAAGTTATTTCCGAGATCAGACAATAGTTCGGCAGGCATGCCGTGCTCCAGGAAGATCTGATGATACAAAGCGTCGGCAATTTCGGGGGCTGTGGCTTCCTTGAGCACTACTGCAACCGGCCAATCTAGGGTGTGTTCAAGAAATGTGAGTATCCAGCGATTACCGCGGCCTGTGATGGGAAGGACACCAATAAAATCCATGGACCAACGTGAAAAGGGGCGGACAGGACGACGTAAGGGGTGCAATGGGGCGTTGGGCTGGTTGCTACGCGGGGCATTGACTTGACAAGCGGGGCAGGCCGAAGTAATTGCTGTAAGCGACGACGCTAAGTCGGGCCACCACACTCGGGTGCGAATGATATCACGCAGGGCTTTTCCACCGAGGTGGCCTAAATCATTATGGAATTTGACAATGGTGTCGGCGCGCAGGGGGAGTGGGACGTAAGGGAGGTGGTCGTAAAGAAGGGCGTCGTCCGCGTCTAAAGAAAAATGGCGAAGGTGAGTGTGACAATGGGTGCGGGTGGACTCATCGACCGGGAGGTGGGTGACGAGCTTCGCGGCATAGTCGTAGTCGAATGTGACACTTTGGCGAGACTGCACAAGCACTTGCTGGACTAATTCCGGCCAGGTATGGGTCCAGACCTGCCAGTTCGTCGGGTTCACCAAGTTTCTCCGCGAGCTTGGTTTTCCATAACAAGCGAGACAGGGCATCGGCGACTTTTTGCTGGTCGCCTTTCCGATACTGTATGATGAAATCATACTCTGTGAGCAACATAACCCAACGAGCCATCCGGCGCGACAGCGATTTCTGGGTTAGTAGATGTTCCAGCGATTTGTGATCCGTTCTGATAAGGAACGTTGGGCCCTCTAAATAGTGACGCCAGATGCCTAAAGCGTGAACGATGGCCAAGAGCTCCTTTTCGTGTATCGGATAATTTCGTTCATGAGAATTGAGCTTCCTGGAGTGGTAGGCCACAACGTGTTCGAGACCGTTCGCGTCTAGCTGGAGTAATGCACAACCCAAAGCCCAGTCGGAGGCGTCGGCATCTACGATAAATTGTTTTTTGAAGTCCGGGTGAGCAAGGACAGGGGCAGTGGTCAACGCAGTCTTAAGCTCAGAGAATGCGAGGTCTTGTTTCGTAGTCCACACGAGACGAGGACCCTTGGTGGCTTCGTATAACGGAGCGGCAAGCTGAGCGAAATTCTTGATATGCTGGAGAAAGTAGACGCACATTCCGAGAAAAGTTTGCAGTTCACCGAGGGTCGTGGGGGAAGGAATGGCGTCAATGGCAGCAATTTTAGACGGGTCTGGCCTGATCCCGTTTGCCTCGACTATGAACCCAAGGTACTTGAGGGACGATTGGGCCCACTTGCATTTTTCAAAACGTAAATGCACCTTGGCGGCCTGAAGGCGTTGCAAGACTATGTCGACGTGTCGAAGATGGTCAGTCATTGAGCTGCTGAAGATAAGGATATCATCAAGGTAAGCAAAAGCAAACTTTCCAAGCACGTCGCCAAGAGCATTGTTAATAAAGCGCTGATACGCCGATGGACCATTGGTCAACCCAAAAGGGAGAACTAGCCAATAGTAATTGCCCAAAGGAGTTGTGAAGGCGGTCTTGTGCTGACTCGACCGATCCATCGACAAGCGGTAAAACGCCTTCTGCTGATCCAAGGAGGTGAATATCGTGGCGCCACTCAATGCGGACAAGATACGACCAATATGTGGTAAGGGGAAACGGTCGCGGATGGTCTTACGGTTTAGGGCACGATAATCGATACAGAGCCGTAAACCTGCGCCGCCGGGTTTCTTTGCGAAGAGTATCGGAGATGCCCACTCGCAGTTGGGTGGAGCTTCCTTGATGAACCCCGCTGCGAGAAACAGGTTAAGTTGGTCGCGTAGTTCCTCTTCCTCGGCTGGTGAGAGGCGACGGGGGTTGGACTGTACCGGGACATTATCCGTGGTTTGTATGCTGACTTTGGAGGTATCCGCGGGATCGTAGGGATGAATTTTATCAAAATCGGCGAACAATGACTGGTACTTGGCAACCACCTCGGCCAAGGGGGCAGGGAGTTGGCTGGGATCAAACGCGTCGGTGGATAAGGCAGTGCCGGCAGCGGATCGTAACGGTTTCGCGATAGGGGCTTCAGACAAGGCGGGTGCAGCGCTCGAAACGAGAGCTTGCAAACGCATAGTCGGAGCCGGAGGGGAATCGGCGGTGGGCATAGCCAAGAAACACTGATCGGGCTGTTTGCGTAAGAGTTTGTTAAATTGGTTGGTTGGCTCTTAGATAGATTGGTGTCCGGTCTGAGCGTATTCTGTTGAGATCAATGCTACAGAGCTTCGCAGGGTTGGGGCTGTCGAGGTGTGGTTTGGTCCTAGTGGGGAAATGATCTGATAAAACACGTGGTCTGCGACAGACCGAAGAGTCTTCAACTGCAACGTAGCCTTCTTGCCTGTGAAGATGTGACTGCCTTGAAGGATCGGAACTCTTAGAGTGGTGCTACCATGAGATGGAGCTATAGTCAGGATGAGTAGTATATATTGTCTAGAGTACAAGAGAGTGCTGGGGTGAGGCTACAAGAGGTAGGGACGTGGCGTAGGTATGGGGCAGGGCCAAGAGCCAAGCCACATCCAGGACAGGGGGTGCGTATCGGGCGTAGAAGAACCAGTGGTTTGATCCAACTCATTTCTTCCCAAAACGTTAAATGGAGCGGACTTTGGTTTTGGAAATTTGGATTTTGGATCTTGCCCAGGATCTTGCCAGTCGCGTTGAGTGAGTTTTGCGATACTCGACGTTCAAGATCGCGGGCCCGTATTACCCCCAGACACCCTTGCACTTTGCTACTCACTCACAAAGAATCAGTTTTACTCAATATCTGTCATGTACTGTGCTCTTTACCAACTTCTTCGCTATTTTAACATTGCCGACTCTTTAGAACCATGTCCGCACAAATCCGCGCGAATGCTCTTAGAGCAGAGGACTCCAGTATTTGGCCACTACGCCAGCGTTTGTTCAATCCAGGTCAACTTCACTTTACGTCTTCACGATTTCAACGAACAATGGAAGCTGGGCGACAACTTTTGGAACGTATACGGCACTAACAAGCGCGCCGACGGCGTTTTAACAACTAGCTACAAATGCAAATTGAAGAAACATCGAAAGTCGTCCGTATGACAGTGCACAATTCATAAACCATAGGTTTATGAC
>JAHLKI010000057.1:0-72564 GCA_025602905.1 Phlyctochytrium arcticum
TATGGCATTTCTTTTGCCTTCTATCTTCTATGACTTTTGATCTGTCCGTTGTACGCTGGTTTAGCTACCGTTTCAATGTAGCAGCCGGCTAGGTTTTGTTCTATATTTTCCATCTTTCGCGTAGGAGGATGGGCTAAGTAGGGAAACATCGGGGAAACAGGATCAGCAGGATGAGTAAAAGGCCCTACGCCGTGTGATGCGAACAAAGTATACTCAGATATCGCAATACTGGGAGGAAATATGACATAGTAGATGATGACTTTATATTCGAATCTTGTCAAAATTCACTTGGTTCAGCTTTCCCCCGCACCCCTTGCCACTAAGGAAGAAATGATATGGAATGAATCACGCAAGGAATCACCAAATGTTCATTCCGTTTACTTCTGATGACAAGCTGCCCAGTTATCGTTTTGTTTTCTTTTCGTCCTCTACTTTTAACCCAAATATTGCGGTTCAAGGTGATGAGACCACCCAGGTTGTCCCTTTAGACTTTTGCAACTGTCGTCCCTGCTCCACACAAGTTTTGCTTAAAGAGAAATTTCCAGTCGAGTTGAAACTATTCCGCCGCATGAGTAAATTGTATCAATGACATTTTTTTTTGCTGCGGTTTCGCCCCGCTGGGAGAACAGAGAGGAGCTCACGACAGACGAGGATGTCTGCACGGCCATGCAGGAATTGTCGCATCCAACGCTTCTGTCGACTGACTTCTTGCACAATTTGTGTGTAGGGCAACTTGTTCCAGAATCGGGAATGGTCGCTTCGCGCGCGCACCCGTCATTGCCGTCAATCGCTTTACACCACACTCGTTTCTTTCAGGAGCACTCAAGCGGTTTCCGGTGAGATGCTTGGTTGCTTGCACTCTGTGGTCTGGCAAACCACAAGCTTTGCAGTTCCCATCATTCTCCTGCGCAACTTGAATCCATCAGACCTTTATAACGGACGTCGCCTCATCGTCGAAGTTCGAACCTCTCCGCCACAAACTCATTGCGGCAAAGACCCTCACGGGAACCAACATTGGATGTGCCGTCTTCATGCCCAGTCTTTCAGTGCTCTTGCCTGGAACCACATAAGAGGATTTGGCCGCAATACAAGACAACTCGTTCAATTCCCCTCATGAAGCTAAAAGCTCCGGTTGTCTCGGACGAGTTCCTGAAGAGGGTAATTCCACGACTGGAAGAAGTCAAGCGCAACAACAAGCGCCTTGAATAGGTCAATATGGAGACAGAACTTAGGCATTGGATTATCGCGGTAAGTTAGGTCTCTATGCATTTATCTGTCCAACGACTGACTTTACTCGCCCTTATGTCACAATAGCTGTAACTTGGGATAGATACATCATCACTTGTAGAGAACAGTTATCCCGATTATTCACCATCAATTTTTGCGTGAATCACTATGATGGCGCTTTGCGAAACGAAGCCGAAAGATCCATGCGGGGCCAGCTTTTTAATGGCCAAGTTGAGTTTGTTTGGGCCTGCTTCAGTTTATGCGTCTTCGTGGTCATGGAAATGAAAAGGAAAGGGTTTGAGTCTGAAAACTATGCTCAGCTCATGGGCGAATTGGAAGGTGAGTTATTGCATGCATGAAAAAATTTCTCGAAGCCTCACTTATACGGTCTTCGATTTCAGCGGCTGCTTTTACCAATTACGGCAACCGTACCACCGTTGAAAACGTGCTTGGCGTGATGGCAAACAAAGACGGATGGATCTTTATGGCTTATGACACCGCCGCAAACACCTTCCAAGTGTCCCGTACGTTAAATATCAATTCCCCTGACGATCTGGAAAGGATAAATGCTCGCGCAACTTGCAGTTCGGTTTCTGTGGTCTGGTTTTTGCAAGGATACTGTACCGCTGTTGTTGCGATGCAAAAGCGAAGCCGGGCAACGGTACGCTCCCTGAACTTCCCGCTGTTAACTTTGCATTGACCCGCTTTTTATTTCCTAAGTGCCGGCAAATTGAGGATGAAATCAAATACACGGTTCCAACAGCAAACGAGGCGAAGCGTCGAATAATATTGATCAGTCCTCAGGATCCGCAGGCGTTGTCAACGCGCCGTGGATCGGCTGGTACATATGCATTTCAAGCGAAAAGCATGGCGCTCGAAGCAAAGAACGCGACCGAGTTTGACAACGCACTAGCGTTACTTCAAAAAGGTCAGTGGAGATGAGATGACCTGCGGGATTTTGGCAGCGGCGAACTTAAAGTTTTTTATTTCCTGCTACCTTCAGCATTGCAGCAATCCCGGAACATTACCATATCACACCATCACTCTTAGAAGCCTTATCTCCAGGACTTGGTTTCAAGTTGACCAAGCCGCGGTACCGCTTTCGCATGCATTTCGTAATGTAGTCTGTACGCAGTAGTGTCTATCTTTTTCACAATTTGTAACACGAAGTTCCGCTGTTAATTTTTTTTCAAAACTCAAAACTGCGTTCCCCTTCTTGCGGCTTCCGCTCGTGCCGTGCTCCTGCCCCGTATAAAGCATCTGCACCATCCCCATGCAGCATCAGAACGAAGTGCTGTTCGGCGCCGATAGCGAAGCCATTAGTCCACTGGCCCACAGATCGTCAGCGGTGAGCGAGCGCATGTTCCTTGTAGAAGCCTCAAGATGCCAAAAGTCAAGACAAAAAATGAGAGGGAACACCACCATCAGTTTTATACTCATTCCCACACGTGCGTTGAGGATGCAAAATCTTGCAGTTGAAAGAGAGTGCCTGCACGTCGGGCACGAGCTAACACAAATCCATGTCCGCACCAGGGGAGTCGAGGACCGGCTGATGTTGGGGCTGGAACAGCCGGAGATGCAGCGCCCTTAACACTTCCTGCGCAGCACGGAGTTCGTGATTATGATACTGCGGTTTTTATGATCTTGCTTCTAGTGGAATCGGGTGTTTGGTTGGGATTTAAAAATATTTCCGGCGAAGGACAAAGAGCAATTGACCAGGTAGGTTGTATATGGGGGTACAAGCGCCATCATTCTCTCCTGGCCTAGCAAAGGGCAGCACATTGGACACCCTCTCGTTTTCCTACCTATCCTATACCCTCCTGATCCAGCGCAGACAAAGTTCTAGTTTGTACATGAAGCGCTATATCGTGTAAAGCAGTTCATCGGTCGGTGAGCGCCTTTCGTACTTGTATTAAATAAAAACTATACTTTAAGATCATATGGACAGCCACCAAACTATCACTAAAGGGCAACTATGAGGTTGACTGATTGTGTCCGTGCGCGTTGACCAACTTGAAAAAGTGCGACGACGGGTTTGCCAAAAGGGATTGGGGTGTTCCAAATTCAACTGCCCGTCCTGCATCCATGACCAAAATCTTGTCGTGCTGCAAGACAGTGTTGACACGGTGGGCGATTGTCAGTACGGTGCATTTGCTAAACTCCTTCCTCATCAACTCCTGAATGAGATTGTCGGTGTGGTTATCGATCGACGCAGTCGCCTCATCGAGAATAACAATCTTTGAGTTGCGCAAAAGTGCTCGAGCAAGGCAAAGTAACTGTTGTTGCCCAACAGAGAAATTGTCACCCTTCTCAGTGACAATGGCGTCCAGCGCTCCATTCATCTTCTTGACGTGCTGCTTGAGCTCAATCTTGTCCAGTACCGCCCACAATTGAGCGTCGTCGCATGTTTCGAATGGGTCGAGGTTCTGGCGCAGAGTTCCAGAAAAGAGAAAGCTTTCTTGTGGAATGACAGAGATGCGCTCGCGCACGCAGCTTCGCTTCAGGGTGGCAATGTTGACGCCATCAATTGAGATGCCTGTAGTGCCCTTTGATGGCGAGTCGTGGGTAAGGATGTCAATCGCATTGGTTGCATCTTGAGTGCCATTCGAAAGCTCAATCATGCGTAGAAGTGCAAGGGTCACCGATGTCTTGCCAGCACCAGTTCGTCCAACGATACCGACCTTCTCACCGCTCTCGATGGCAAAGGTCAAGTCCCGCAAGACCAGGGGCATATCGTCGCGGTATCGCATGTTGACATTGTTAAACTCGATACGTCCCGTTGAGGGCCATCCAGGAGCAACTACGGCTTGGCGATTGGCAGGGTTACGGCGAAGCTTCAGTTCCTCTTCGTCCTCGACTGGTTTGTTGATGTACTGACCTAACCGCTCGACAGACACCATTGTTGTTTGCGTGTAGCCCAAACGGGACATGAGCATGGAAACTTCTTGGAGGATGTTCAGAATACTGGAAATGGCAACAGCAATGGTGGAGGCGGAAATAGAATCGACATAGATGATACCAACCAAGGTACTGAGGAAGACCACAACAGCCGCTATAGAAAGAAAAATATTAGAATTCATGCGGTACCCAGCACGACAGCTTTGTCAACGTACATAAATTGGTAACAGCAAAGGAGAACCACCGATTGACGTAAAAGTACATGTGCATGACTGATTGTTGTTCATCCATCAGATTTCCACTCATCTCCGAAGCAAGTTCGTCAAGTTTGAAAGCTTTGACAGTGTCGACTCCGTCCAGAGTTTCGTCAATGTGAGACCACACGATGGAAGAGCGCGCATTGTTGAAGCGAAGGTAACCGACGGAAGCGGGTGTGTAGAACGCGAACAAGCCATAGCACGCAAGACCTATGTGAGATGCATTAGCACTATGTTTCTTTTGAGTGGACGAAAGCGATTTGTACGAACCAGCGACAGCTACAATGGCGGCAAAAGCGGGGAATGCAACTACTGTTGGAATCACGGTGACAAGCGCGGCAATAAAGGCAAAGACAGTATCGTAGAGCGAGTCGGGCAACCCAATATCCAGTTGTGACACGTTGTCTCCGAGGCGACTGGTAATGCGGCCAATAGGAGTAGCGGCAAAGAAAGTCCAAGGCATGTGCATGACACGCTCCACTACTTGGTTGTGCAGAACCCGACTGGCGCGCAGAGCCATGAAACAGAGGAACAAGGCACACGCGATCGGATATAGGAAGATATAGGCGAGTGCCAGGGCAGCGTAAATACCGAGGTAGTAGGCGATGTTGTCAGTTGAGCCTAGGTCGTTCCAATAGCGTAGCCAGTACCGGGAACCCAGATTGACACCCTCGGCACCACCGAGCGCCAAAAGGAAGGCAAAGAATAGTGGAATAGAGCAAACTCGAATGTAATCGATGAGAATGGTCCATTTCACCTGGCCGCCCTCTTCGAGCTCTTCGTCCTCAATAAGTTTGGATGCTTCCGTTTCGTCGGGGGCCAGCTTTTCCTCTCCGTCAATGTCTTTTGTGTCCGATGACTTGGTGGCCGTAACGTTGTCAACCGCGTCAGACGAGTTCTCTTCGCTGTTGCTCTGGGTCGTTGTTGCTTGAATTTGCCGGATGGTGTCATCTGCAGCAAGTTTTGGATACGTATCAAACGCGCGAATGGTGGAGTTTTCGATGATGGCAATATAGTCTGTATCCTCCAAGGCATGCATAGAGTGGGTGGATAGTATACGAGTCTTGTCAAACAATATTCCCTTGGGACCAAGTACGTTTTGTTGGATATGCTTGGCCACATGGGGATCAACAGCTGAGAGAACGTCGTCGAAGAGATAGATGTCGGCGTGGCCGTATACCGCTCGAGCCAGAGAGATCCGTTGCCGTTGGCCGCCCGATAAATTGACACCCTTCTCTCCAATTTCGGTCATATCTCCATCTTTCCAAAGTTCGAGATCACGAGTCAAAGCGCATGCACGCAAAACCATTTGGTACCGTTCTGCGTCAAAGTGTCGGCAAATCAAGATATTGTCGCGGACAGTGCCCCGGAAGATCCAAGCTTTTTGTGAGACGTAAGCGACTTCTCCTCCAACTGAAATTTTGCCCTCTTGTCGAACAATTTGAGCCATAATGGCAGACAGCAGCGATGATTTACCACTGCCGACATTTCCAACCAGCGCAATAAAGCTTCCAGGCTTGACAGAAAGATTGATGTCGGTCAATACCGGCTTGGCATCATCCTTGGGATCTTCTTGAGTGCGTTCCTTGTCCTCTTGTCCCGCTGCCGCAGAGCCCCAGGCAAACTGCCCGCCGGTGATTTCAATGGAACCAGCTGCAATAGCGTGACTTCGGTAGTCCTGCCGCTCTTCCTCATTCAGGAATTCAACGACCCGGGTGATGCAAGACCAAGAAACAGCCACTGAAGGCAACATGAAAGCTGTAAATTACGAGGCAAAGTCAATAAAGTGTGCAGGATTAAAAGTAACAGTTTTGCACACTTACAGAGTTCGTAAAGAGGAGCTTTGAGCATGTTGAAGAGCGCGAACGAAACAAAGACCTTGTTGACATCAAGAGCTGTTCCCTTTGCAACAGCAGCGGCATAGACAGCAATGGTGACGGCAAACATAATGACGGGCGGAAGGTTACCGATAATACCCCCAAAGACGTCGCCAACCCGCTGACCAAGTAGGAAGCGCAGCTCCTTTTTACGGATGTTGTCAATCTGGAAGGAAAATCATGATAAGAACAACGTGGAATATTGTGGAGCAGGTTCAAGTATATGCATACCTGCTTGAGGAAGAATGACTCCCAAGCGTACATTTTGATAACTTTGATGCCAGACATGACTTCGGTCTATGGGAAAATAATTTTAAGTACGTCAGCGATGGGTAGCAGAAAAGAATCACAACGAACTGATGCGTACCGTAAGCGACATTCTCTTGTCCATGGTGGAAAATTTCTGATCGCACCAGCGACCAATGAATTTGGCATTGTAGATATGACCCGGAACCAGAAGAACCGCTACGGCAATACCCGCTAAAGTGGCATATGACAGTTGTTGCCAAATAAGGACCAGTCCAAGAATGAGTTGAACGACGTATGCAATGACCGGCAAGTTGACAGCCAAAAAGCCAACTTCCATACAATCGTTTGATATGAGATTTGAGACCGTTCCGGTTGGGTTCTTGGCACGACTGGAAGCTGACAGCCGAAGAGATTTCCGGAAGACGAGGTTCGATGTAGCATACTTCCAGCGGTAATAGAGGGCCCAGGACATTTGGGTGCTCCAAACACTGCACAGCGAGGCCAATAGACCTGCAATAAGCATTCCAGCGGCAATGAGGTATCCGTTTGATAGAGGTTGAGGGGTAACAATGTAGTTGCCAGCAGCGTCTTTTTGGTGTGACTTTACAAAGTTGATGAGCAAGTCCAGAAGAAGCGGTTGCAAGAGCAGAAGCAAGACGCGGCCTACGCTAAAGACCAATGATCCAGTAAAGTAGACGTACTGGGAGCGTAAAAGAGCAGAGCAGAATTGACCAAGCCTGACTGACGACGGTTTCGGGATTTCTGCCTCAGGAAGTTGATCGCGCAGCAGCAAATAACAATCATCCGTGGTGGCATCCTTCGGAAGCGGCCAGATGTCTTCTTTCTGGAGTTGTCGTTGACGGGCTAGACGAATGGTAGGCCAGATGTAGGAGAAGGTGATATAGTTCAGAAAACCAGCAGTGTCACGGCGACATGCATCGCTTCCTGGTAGGGCCTGTAGGCCTGCAATCTCCTGTATGAGCACCCAAAGCACTGCCACGCAAAGCGACCCGATAGTGATGGCCAAGTAACTGTTGTCGCGTTCTCCTTCAGAGATGACGAGTGTGCGCAGTTTGATCGCGGAGGAAATCGCAGTCCAGATCCACAAACATACAATGGATCCACGTATCTTGCCAGCAGAAGATGTAGCACGATGGTCCAAAAAGTGCAAAGCAAAAGCAAGACATTGAGCAAGAGTAATGATGATTGGGGCCGGGATTGGACCTCGGGAGTTTGAGGTCGCGTAGAAGGCGATCCGCACCGCCGAAAAGGCGATTGATGCCAACGCGCATAGGCTCAGGAAGATCCATGTTGGTTTTGGGGTGGAAACTTTGAAAGGAATGCGTGCACGACGACGGGAAAGGCCTTGGACAGCAAAGACTACCAGGAACAAAGCGAATGGAATGATGCCCAAGACGCTGCGCAATGGAGATTAGGGCTGGTCAGTTGGAGTGGCTGTGAAAACACTTACACATCTTGAAAACAAACAGTGAGATCCGAAACTCGCAGTGAGCTGACCGACAACGACGACTCGACATTGCGGCAGAAGCCAAAGTCAGTGGACATATTGTTGATGCTACGGCTGGAAGGAAAAGGAAGTGCGGCCCGTGCGGGAGGCGGTAGACCGGGGGGTGATGAGCTTGCTAGCCGGCCGGCCGTGAGTAGGAGGAGGCAGGGACAATGGACTTGGTGAATGCAGCAGCAGTAGCAAAACCGTCGAGGGAAAGAGTGCAGTTGCCTTTCTTTAGTCTGATGCAGCCGCGCAACGTCCGCATCGTTCCTTTTGTTATATTAGCGGAGCTGTGAGCGAGCGGAGCTTTTTACACTTGTGAACCGTCCGCAGAAGAACCAGCCGCCAGACCAGCCGCTGGCCCGCTGCAAAAGATACAGCGGGCCTGCGCAGCGCGGACTTGTGCGGGCACTGCGGGGTGCGTATCGGAACCCTTGTGCCGAAGGTGGATCAGCCTATGGACAAAATTCAGAATTCAGGATTTGGATGTAAAAACGTATCTTTTCCAAGCATACTTGTCCAACATAACCTAGCCAAGAAAGTATCATTGCCAATATCAATGGTGCTATGATATCTGCATGATCGGTTGGCTAGGACAAGGCTGCAGGTAATTTCCCCGTTGCTCAACCATGATTCAGTTTGGGTTGCTGGGCTGGTACCATACAATGTTTTTTGCCAACCGTTTTTGGGGACTTGAAATTGACACCTTTTCGGTCGCACCAAGTTGGCGAAGCCCCAGCGCCGCAAAGTCCGCAAAGTCCGCAACAACGCAAGTTTCTCACTAGATTTGCAGATATCCTCCGCATCATTGGCACAAACTGAAGGCCGCCCTCAAACTTCAAACAAGCACCCATTATGCAGACGGAAAAAAAGTGGCCAATGAAGGCATTGGCGGACATTGGCGGACATTGGCGGACATTGGCTCTGTTTCCATCAAACAGTTTGAGCTGGACCTTTCAATATTGAATTCCTCCTGCCCTTGCTTCATTACATTGTTTTTCCATCAATCCACTTGAGACTCAAGTTGCTTTCTTTACCTAACCGATGACGAGTGTGAACCACTCTGACACGCCTACAATGGCAATGGCATCGCAATCGTCAAAGACGACTCTATCTCAGTACGTTGGAAATCGTGGTTGTCTTGAAGGATTTTAATGTTAATTTGTTTATCTTGCAGCCGAATCAATCTTCCTTATGATTTCTCACAAGTTGTGCCAAAAGATCCGACAACCCCCTCCCCGACTAACTTCCATTCGGCTTCCTTCGCATTGAACTTTGGACGTGTGACGGACGACACCGTTGCGGGAACTGCCCAACTTGCGCTCGCTGGTATGACTTTGTTCCTCGCACGTCAGATTTCGGATGCATCCGACCTGGATATCGCCGTCACGACAATCGACGAAATCGAACAGGCGAATGCCGAACGACTTTTGAATGACGGTGGCATCAGTACCTCTGTTGCTCATATGCACGTCGATCCCGATGCATCTCTCGCGGACATTTGGATCTCTGTGGAATCAACCCTTTCGAGCCTGCAGTTACTTCCCGACAATGAAGTTCCCTCAACTCAGATGCAGATTTTGGTGTCAAATGCAGGGAGCATTGATAAAGCGTTAAGAAGGTACAGTTTTAGGGTTGCCAATCTTGTTTTATATAAAGCTCTGTTATTGATTGCTTTCCACTACCTACCAGGATGAATACAGAAAGTTGTGATGTGGGATTGGTTCTGACCACACCTGCAGACCGTAAACCCAGCCAGATCACTGTTCTTTTGAATCCCGTCCTATTTAAGCCCGAGACCGCCAACATCTACTGTCGTCAATTCTGCTTGCTGGCCGAAAAACTGATTTGGAGTCGGTCTGGAAAAGGCATCCCCGCCAGCAGCGTGCGTACGCTTTGTGACGCCAGCGAGAAGGCGTTTCTGACGGAGTACAATAACATGAGTTCTGTGTCTACTGCGGATCCCATTCTACTGCATCAAATGTTTGAAAATGCCGTTGAAAGATATCCAACCCGAGCTGCCTTAGTTTTTGGAAACGACACTGTAACGTATCAAAATGCAAACGTGCAAAGTAACCAGCTCGCACACTATCTGCGCAAGGAAGCATCTGTACAACTTGGAGATACCATTGGCCTCTTCCTCCACAGATCCACGCGTATCCCGATTTCTATCTTGGCTATTTTGAAAGCCGGAGCCGTTTTCGTTCCTCTTGATGTAGATGCTCCACTGGACAGATTAAAGCATATGGTGGCAGATGCAAATATAAAGATTATCATCAGCGACGCGCCTCTCGTACATGACTTGGGTTCCCACGTTCTGGTCGTCGCCTGGCAAGTCCAAGAAGCATCACTCGAAACTAGGATAGCCAGTCAAAATACCAACGACATTTCGCCCGCATCCATTGGCTTGACCACGTCTCATGAAGCCTACATTCTTTTCACTAGCGGAACCAGTGGGAAACCCAAGGCAGCGCGACTGGAACATCGCGGAGCTAGCAATGCCATTTGCAATATTCTTTTACCCGCTTTGGGTGATTTCCATCGCTATTTGGCTTTCGCGCAATACACCTTCGATGTTTCTATTGCAGATCTGTTTGTTCCCTTTGTGCACGGAGCTACCCTTGTGATGGCTAGAAAAGAAGACATTCTCTCAAATTTAGGGGAACTTGTGACGAAACACGCGATTGATGCTATTGGATTGACACCCCGAGCTTTGAGTCTTATGGATCCCGTTGCCGCTGCTAAAACTCTTAAAACCATTTGGATTATTGGTGAACCGTATTCACCTCCCCTTGTTCAGAAATGGCTAGATGCAGGAGTTGTCGTCATTAACGCATATGGCCCCACCGAAACTGCTATTTTGACTTCTACGGTTAATCTCCATGAAGACACGTTTTACAACAACATCGGTCACCCCGGCCCGCACGTGAAATATTATATACTTGATGAATTTCTCCAACCTTTGCCTGTAGGGGTAACCGGCGAACTATACATTGGTAAGCGATACCGTTGTTTCTCGTAAAAATCCGTTCCTGACTGTGGTATTCCTAGGTGGCATTCAAGTTGGGCGTGGCTATCTCAATCGCCCTGACATAAATGAGAAAACTTTCCTGCGCAATCCTTTCGAACTGGACGCATCAGAGGCAGAAGGCAGACTATATCGCACGGGAGATCTTGCCAGGTTTCACGCTTGTGGATCTATTGAGTATCGCGGTCGAGCCGATCAACAATTCAAGCTACGCGGTCTTCGCATTGAGGGGAAAGAAGTAGAGGCCGTGCTCTTGTCTTACCCAGCTGTCAAGGAAGCTGTAGTAGTGTTGAGGGAAGACCAACCGGGAAATCAGATGTTGGTGGCTTACATTGTGACAATAACAAGCTCCTGGGATTCGGACACTCTGCGTGCGCATTGCGCCGGGAGCCTTAGCCCTTACATGATCCCGGCGGCTTTCGTACCCATGTCGAAAATTCCCCTGACTTCTAGCGGCAAAACGGATCAGCGAGCGCTACCACCTCCCCGTGTAGCAGTGGCAGATTGTAAAGATATTATGCTCCCTTCTAATGAGACGGAAGATTCCCTGCTGCAACTTTGGAGCAAGATTCTTGGTATCCCTGCCGACGGATTTGGGATTGACGATACTTTCTTTGAGCTTGCTGGTGATTCTCTCAAAGCGGCCCATATGGTGGGACAGCTCAATAGCAAGTATCCAGGCTCGAAGATCGCTGTTTGTACCATCTTCAATTTTCCTACCATTCGACAACTCGCTATACGCTTGGCTGACGCTTCCGGTGATGGTCATCAACAGAATTTACCACCAGTGCCCATCCCTTCGCCTGAGACGCTGCCAAAGATTAAGCGACGTTTGGCTTTTGCCGAAGAGACTGTAAGTGTAGGATACCCCATTGTGCAAGGATACATTACTCACTTTGCTTAACGCGGCTTGCAGCTCTGGAATATGTGGAACGACATGCCCACGGATGATAGTCTCAATTTGGCGGAATGGTACACGTTTCCACCGACCACCGACCAAACCATGCTCTCCGGTGCCATTTCCAAACTTGTGCAAAGACACGAAAGCCTGCGGACTACCTATAGCGAAGTGGACGGAACTCCATATGCGACGGTCCATGCATTTGACGAGACTCATATGTCCATTCGCCATGCCAGCTTCTCGGCGGAATCCATTCCTGAAGTTATTCCATCCGTCGAAGACTATGTGGAGAAGATGCGATTGGAGACAATGGATCTTGTCAATGGGCCATGTGTCAAATTCGCGACTGTCAAGGTACATTTACTCGTGTCGTTGCATTATCGCAACTTTGTTGTGTTGCATGCGCGATCTCTAAAATTTTTTGTCTTTAGACTCTGCATGGAATTGTCTTGATTATGATTGTCCATCACATTTGCGCCGATGGATGGTCTCTTCGCGTCATTGAGAAAGATTTACGGTCATTTCTTGATGGTAGCCAATCGACTGTGCCCCAAGCGACACCATTTTCTGTTTTTGCCAACTGGGAAACCCTTCTGGATCGTACAAACGGTGAATACCAGAATCAGCAAAAGTACTGGTCAAACAAACTGGTCGATGTTCGTGCGGCGCCCCTCCCCTCGGATTTTGCTCATGGTGGCCATGTCCACAAACCGGTCAAGGCAACCGTGACACACCAATTCTCGGCTGAAACTAGTCAACTGCTTGCTCACTTCGCCAAGAACATGGATGCCTCCACCTTTATGATTATTCTCGGTGCTCTTAATCTGACTGTGAGCCGCTGGACTGGACGAGAGGATGTTTGCTTGGGATCTTTGGCCGCCAACAGGTCCTCGCCCGAGTTTGAATTCACCACTGGGTTTTTCGTGAATTCGTTAGCTTTACGCACTCAGATTGAGGACGGCAAGGATTTTGAAGATATTGTTCGCGCAACACGAAACACCTGTTTGGAAGCATATGACAACCAATTGGTTCCATTCGCAAAAGTCGTAAAAGCTGTGGAACCCGAAAGAAGCCCTGGACGGCATCCCATGTTTCAAATTCTGCTGATCGATCAAAGTCACACGAACAGCAGCAGCCAGCTGGCAGCTGACAAAGGCTCGCTAGGCTCGGACTCATGTTTTGGGATTGACGCAACGCTTCAGCCCTTCGAAATAATCTTTGAGTACACCAAAGATCGCGAGACTGGACAGATTTTGTGGCAAGTCAAGTATGATTCACAGTTGTATTTGCGCGAGACGGTTATTGCACTTTTGGACCAAGTGGGTGATGTTTTGAAATCCACAGATCCATCAGCTGGGTCAGTCACCGAATCCCCGACTACCCAATCAGTCATAAACTTGTCCTCAATAGAGGACTCGGGAGACAATCGACTCCTTCACCATATTTTCGAGCGTACCGCCGCTGAGAATCCCGAGCTTCCGGCCATCGTATATAAGAACGTCACTTTGACATACGGCGAAGTCAACGACCAAGCAAACCGATTGGCACGGTATATCAAGTCTTTGGGCTTAGACACGGAGGATCTAATTGGTTTGAGTCTCTCCCGAAGTCATTTGGTGGCAATATCAATCTTGGCTATATGGAAAGCTGGATGTGCATATGTCCCATTTGATACCACTGCTCCACAAGAGAGACTGAGGCATATGCTGAAAGACACGGCCGTCAAGTTCATCATCACGCAGGATTCGGAGATTTATCACTTTGAATCTGAGGACCCAAATTTGGTGCTTCTCAATTGGGATGAGCGTGAATTCCAGGATCATCTTCTTTGCCAGAATGGCCACAATATCATGAGTGAGGAAACACCCCGCCTTAATGAAACAAGTCTTGCCTACTGCTTGTTTACAAGTGGCACTACTGGGCTTCCGAAAGCAACTTTGCTGGAACATCGGTCGACGTGGAACTTTGCGAAAACGCTGTTGCCAATGTACTTTTCCGAGGTCTGCAATTATCTCGGATTCTTTCAATACACCTTTGGTGAGTGCATTTTATATGATCCCTTCCACATTAACGCTAACAGCACTCACAGATGTCAGCATAGCTGACCTGCTAATTCCATTCTCGTTCGGGGGCACGCTTCATGTCTTAAGCAAGGATGACTTATTACTTGATGTAAACGAGTATATCGTACGCAACCGAATTGATACCATGGCCATAACACCAAGTGCGCTATCACTCCTGGATGCAAGCAGAGTTGCTAGGTGCCTTCAGCGAGTTCATATGAGCGGTGAAGGATATGTGCGATCAATCGTCCGCCCATTTTTAGAACAGGGCATCAAAATAGTCAACGCATACGGTGAGTAGGAGAAACTGCTTATTCTAGTCAGCCGTCCAGATTGCATATTAAATGTTCGATCAGGTCCCACCGAATGCGCAATTGATTCAAGTGCCACCCTACTCCAACTCGACACTTTCACAAACAATATTGGCATTCCTTTCAGGAATGTTGCCTATTACGTCCTGGATGACCAACTCAATCCGGTTCCCATTGGTGTGCCAGGAGAGCTCTATATCGCGGGAGTACAGGTGGGCCGCGGTTATTTGAACCGGGAGGAACTTACAAATGCGACAATACTGCCAAATCCCTTCAGCAATGGACGTGATGGGTTCGAAAGGATGTATCGCACGGGCGATCTTGTACGACGTCATGCAAATTGCGACATTGAGCATTTGAGCAGGGTTGATGGCCAAGTAAAGTTACGAGGATACCGTATTGAGCTGGTAAGTTGATCCCGCATGGCTACTTGCGGTCTCATACTGAGTTTTTGTGTCTGTTCAGGGTGAAATCGAAGCCGTTCTTTCGTCGCATCCGATGGTTGTATCTGGTAAGTAAACCATTTTTTACCCGACTGGTCTAAAGTAGTTCTCATTCCAATCTTTCTATATAGCGGCCGTACAACTTCGTGCAGCAACTTCCAAAGATGCCCAACTGGTTGCATTTGTTGTGCTTTCACCCGGTTGTTCCGCTTCCGAGGCATTTTTGGAGGAATTACAACAGTTTGGCGCACAGTCACTTCTTTCTTATATGGCGCCCAACGTTATCATCAAGATCGATGCGCTTCCGCTCACGCCAAATGGAAAGGTCGACAAAATCAAGCTCGGCGCTGTATCAGTCAGTGCAGCACGGCGTAAACCAGACTTGGCCGCAATCGCCGCTCCTGTGTCCGAGACTGAAAAGCTTGTTACTGAAATTTGGAAAAAGATCCTGGACGTTGAGGATTTTGACATTCACGTTAGCGTTTTCCGACTTGGAGTCAATTCTTTGCTGGCGGCACAGCTTGTTTCTTGTTTGAATAAGCGCATAAAGCGCCGTGTACGAGTCATCGACGTTTTCGCATACGGTACTGTATCCTCTTTCGCGCGATATATTGACCTACTGCAACGAAACGATGAATCGGAGAAGACAAATGCATGTGAAGGAACCGTGAACCCACTGGCATTCGAACTCTTAAATTTGCGGGAGCTACTAGAAATTTCTGCCTTAGATCTGCGTTCCGCACAGATTTCATTGGCGCAAGTGGAAGACATATATCCCGCAACGCCAATGCAGCGCAATTTGGTCGCGGCCACCTTTGGCGATGAGAACGCTGCAACCAGTTATTTATCTCAGATGGTTTACGAGTTTGCCAGAGAACCAGATCTCCCATTGTTTCAAAAAGCATGGGAGGTTGTTGTGCGGAAATCACCCATCCTTCGAACTCGCTTTCTCATCTCGAAAAATCAATCAGAGCGGCTAGCCTGCTTGCAAGTTGTCATGCGTTACCGTAGCACCGCCGACCTCAAATGCAAAGTTTTGGAAGTGAAAGGCGACGCAGAATTCGAAACCCTGCTGCAAAAGGATATGCAGCAAGGAATAGAGCTTGGCAAACCTTGTGTGCGGATGACCTTGATCAAATCCGAGGGCCGCAGAGCGCGGTTCTTGTTTACGATTCATCATGCCCTGTTTGATGGTGTTTCTTTGAACATGATCCTCCAGGATCTAGAGTCTGCCTATCGGGATATTGAACCGCCTTCTCGCCCGTCATTTGCTGGGTTTGTCAAGCATATCTCGGCGGAAAGTCAGTCACGCACGTCGGACTTTTGGAAATCGCAATTGAGAGACTTTGCTGGCATGCAGTACCCAATCTTGCCCTCCGCAACCTACAAGCCGACATGCACCGGGAAGCTAGTGAAGCCTCTAGGACTTGAGTCAAGAATTGCAGGAGCAGCCCAGCGGCTCGAAGTAACAGAGTCAGCCATATACAAAGCTGCATGGGCGCTAGTGCTTGCTGCTCATGCAAATGTGGACGATATCGCGTTTGGATGTTTGAGTGCTGGACGCGGTGTATCAGTTGATGGTATTGAATCTATGAACGGTCCATGTATCACCAAAGCGCCCTTCCGCATCACAATCGATCAAAACCAAACGGCAGCTCAATTCATTCATTCGGTTCACAAGCAAAGCGTAGAATTGATGGAACACGAGCACTGCAGTGTAGCAGACATTCTCAGATGCGCTCCTCAAGTCACTAATGCCTATGGACTGTTTGCGACCACTCTCGTTATTCAAGGGTCAAAAAGCAATGCGTGGCATAGCATTACATCTGAGTTCATAGGTGTGAGAGATCAACAAACTATGGACATGGCGTTATGCCTAGAAATCGTGCCCACCGGCTCAGGTCTGCAGACTATCTATCAGTATGATGCAAACGTGCTAGATGAAGGTGAAGTAGAGTGGATTGCTCAGCACTTTCAGTCTGGTGTCCTCTATATGATTGAGGAGCATAGCTCCAAACTTAACCTCAACCGGCTGGCAAATCCGCAAGAAATTGCTTTGTTAGAATCTCAGTGGAAGCGGGATATTCCTTCTGTTGACCCTCTATTATGCATTCATCATATGTTCGAGAGCCAAGTGCAGAGAACTCCGAGCAAGATTGCTGTGGAGCATCTTAACGGACAAAAGTGGACATATGCGGAACTGGATAAACTCAGCAACAAAGTTGCCTGTCATCTACAAGCTGACCACGGCGTTACGCATGATGTTCTTGTCCCAATATGTATCGGGAAAACCATGGATATGGTACCGCTGGTGCTCGGCGTTTTAAAAGCAGGAGGTGCATTTGTGCCAGTGGATCCTTCCTGGCCTAGAGCACGGATCAATGCGGTGCTAAGGCAAACCAGGAGCAACTTTGTTCTGACCGTGTCGGAGTGGGCAGGTTCTTTGTCGGATCAGTTGGAACTTCCTTTGGTAGTGCTTGATACGGACAAATTCATGGCCGACGAGTCAAAGTTGAATGCGGTATTTGGCAAGCCAAATAAAAACAAGGGTAGTGGCGACAACTTGGCCTACGCCATTTTTACTTCTGGATCAACTGGAGAACCAAAGGGTTGCCTTATCCCTCATAGAGCTTTAGTATGTGCGCGGACGAGCTTCTGCGAGCGGACTTTACATGACGACACGGACCGGCATCTCAACTTTGCTACTTTCACATTCGATACCTGTATAATGGATATCTTTTCAACTCTCACTACAGGCAGGTTCTTCCGTTTCAAGTATCTTGCATTGGCTAATCGCGTCGGCTGTTTGTAGGTGCGACATTGTGTATGGCAACCAAAGATGATCTTTCGAGTGACTTGGAAGGTGTTATCGCTCGAATGCAAGTGACTTTCTTGGCATTGACACCATCTGTTCTTGCTCTTGTGCGCCCCGAGAAGGTTCCGTCGGTACGGAAAATGGACTGCGGTGGTGAACCCATTTCAAGAACTGTCGTAGAACGCTGGGGGGATGTCGCTCATATGCAAAATGGTTACGGACCGTACGTTCCAATTCTATTTTCCTCCTGCATGCAAATAAACCTGACCCCGGCTTTTCAGATCCGAAACCTGTTGCCTCTCACACTCACATAGAGTGCATAGCAAGGAACGCAATATCAATCTTATTGGTTTTCCGTTCAGCCACGTGTTGCAGTTTATTTTGGATGATGAACTCAGCTTGGTGCCTGTGGGAGTCGTGGGCGAATTGTGTCTGGGTGGCAGCCAGCTTGGGCTAGGATATCTGGACAACCCTGAGCTCACAGCTAAAGCTTGGGTGGATCACCCCAAGTATGGACTGATTTATCGTACTGGGGACTCAGCCAAATTTTGGCATGACGGCAAGGTTATGATCTTGGGGCGACGGGACAATCAGATCAAAATCCATGGACAGCGCATCGAATGCGGGGAGATTGAATCGGTATTATCACATGATTCTCGCGTTGGATCTTTGTGCGTCATGCCCCTGACACTACAAGGAGAACGTGAACCTTCCTTGGTTTGCTTCTATGGATTGAAGAATCAGGAACAGGATAACGCGCATGCCAGAGATGCAATCGACGCAGAGTTGTTGTCACTCGCTGAGATATCGCTGCCTTTCTACATGGTTCCATCGGTTTGGGTCTACCGCCCGCGTATGCCACTCAATCCGAGTGGAAAGATCGACCGGAAAGCTTTGAAGCAGATGCAAATTCATCGCCAACTTGAGACCCCGACAATTTTGCGTACCGAGCTCAGCCAAACAGAAAAAGTTCTAATGACGCTACTGGGCTCCATTATCGGACAAGGCAGGACTTTCACCGTTGAAGATTCGTGGCTGAAGATGGGACTTAACTCCCTTTCCACGATTCGGTTCGTCGGTCTGCTGAGACAAAAGTTCGAAAGCGAGGTCAAGATATCAACTTTAAGAAGCTGTGTGAATGTGTGCCAACTGGCACAGTATCTGGAGCAGAGCATCACCATGGCACATTCTCCAGATTTACATGAGCCTGGCCCAGCAGCCCGCGGTTCCGAGCAACTGACACGACAGCCTCGTGTTGGACGATTTCCGGCGTCTTCCGCGCAAAAGCGCATGTGGATGGCTCAGCAGAAACATATGGATGGGACTTACAATGTCTTTGAGCTCAAAAGGGTTCGCTCACTCTTGGACCCGGACGCACTGCTCAAGGCAATGCAAATTATATGTGAGAGGCATGCAGTATTTCGGACAACATTTGAGGCTGGGGATCAATTGTACCAAGTGGTACATGCTAGCCTTACTTCCACATTTGCCTATGCGGATCTATCTAGTGGTCCCGACCCGATGTTGACATTGCAAAAAACGTGTACCCAGGATGCAGCTCACGTCTTTGATTTGGAAAAAGAAATGCCAGTACGCCTTACTGTCTTCAAATTGGGCACTAACGACTTTGCGATTTTCCTCAATATGCATCACTCCGTCGCTGATGCATGGACACTAAATGCTGTCCTTTACGAACTTTCGAATATTTATTTGAACATTGTCGGGGATAAACCGTTGAGCTTGGAACCAATTGACTCTGACTACGTGGATTTTGCGTTGCAACACAATAGCTACTTGCAGACGCACGAAGCGGAAATGCTCTCCTTTTGGGACGACAAGCTGAAGAATATCCAAGAAGCGAAATTTCCACTGTCTGCGCATGAAATGGCCACTGGAGCTCATTCGACGGTTGAGAAGACTTTCGCTTTATCCACCCCGGCGGTTGCGGCATTCCACTCTCTCTGCGATAAAGAAAATGTTTCGTATTTTGTCGGATGGTTGTCTTTGTTCCAAATCCTGCTCTTCCGCTACGCAAATGCGGCTGAATTTGCTGTTCTCTGCCCTGTTACAGATAGGGGGCTAATGGCATCACTCGAAGACGTCCTGGGCTGCTGCACGAACACGCTGCCCTTGATATGTCGAATTGACGCCCAGGAAAAGTTCGAGTCTTTCGTCCACCGCAATTACCACGAGGTGAATAATATGCTGAGTCAATCGGTGCCGTTCGAAAACATTGTGAGGGGCGTTTTCAAGGGATCCGCCGCGACCCGCTTGGAGGAACTGCAGATGTGTTTCTCATATGCCAGCCAGGAATACGACACTGAAACAGAGAACAGCATCTTCAAAACAAGCGAATCTATACAGATTGCTCCACCTGGCAGCGGTCACTTTCAAATGTCGTTCAGAATGACCCAAGGAGCGAGTATAGGCGACATGACATTGCAAGTCAGTTACCAAAGTCAAGCATATAGTAGCGAGTTCATCGCACAGGTCGTCAAGAACTTTGAGCAGCTTGTAATAGCAGTTTGCGAAGACTCTGACAGCAGCGTGGGTGCCTTGAATATTCTGTCCGATGAGGAGCGTGCAGTCCTGTCTTGTAGCCGGCCTTGGGAGAATACCTCTGACACGTATCATGGACTTTTTGAAGAACAGTGCCAGAAGTCGCCAAATAAAATAGCGTTGGAACATCTAGATGGAAGTCGTATCTCGTACTCAGAACTCAATCAACGGGTATGTTGTTGTTATTTTTTGCTCGCGCCTGGCAAAGGTTTCTAAATCATGTTGCTCAGGCAAACCAAGTTGCTAAATTCCTTCGGCAAGAAAACTACCCTCCGGAAACGAGAATCCCATTTTGTCTTGAAAAATCGTTTGATGCAGTGTGGTGGATGATAGGCATCATGAAGGCCGGTTGTTGTTGGATTCCTCTGGACCCAGCTCCTGAACTGTCGGAACGAAACAACGCTATGATGGCAGCTTTGGACGCACCATTCGTTGTAACGAATAGGGCGCTCAGTAGCCGCTTTACGAACAAAGGGTTCCGCACACTGGAGGTTGAAAGCATGGAAGAAACCCTTGCTCTCTTGGATGGAAACTATACGAATGCAGAGGTTGGCATAGATGCTCTTGCGTATATCTTCACGACCTCGGGCACCACGGGGACACCGAAAGGAATCTTATGTGAGCACAAGATGGCTGTCAATCACTACCGCTTCCTGTCCGAAATGTACGGATTGGACCACAAAATTCGCTCGCTGAACTTTGCCAGCTACACATTTGACATCACATTGACGGACATTTTCCACACATTGTTCGCGGGAGGTACTGTTTGCGTTGCGTCCACGGACATTATGCGGAGCCAACTGGCTGACGTTGTACGGGCACTCTCCGTCAATTTTTTGAAACTGACGCCATCGGTTATCGCCCTTCTGTCGCCCGAAGAGGTACCAAGTGTCATCAAATTGGTCGCAGGAGGTGAGCCGATAACCCAAACGTTGATCAAAACTTGGGCTGGAATTACCCTGTTCAATAGTTATGGTATGAGATCATACTTTCTACATTGATGATATTGAGCCTGACGCGTCATGCAACAATAGGTCCAACTGAGGTACACTGCCCGATCTCGCATAAAGAGTCCCTTTCCTCGAGCCCCGCAATCCTGGGCAGAGAGGATAGCACCAACAGATGCTACATTCTTGACGAGAGAATGCAGCCTGTACCATATGGTGTGGTGGGACAGTTAGCCGTATCTGGTGGACAGTTGGCTAGGGGCTACTTGAATAACAGCCTCCTCACCTCTGAAAAATTTGTGGACAACCCGTTCATTCCTGGCACGCGAATGTACTTGACTGGTGCGTTAATTACTGGAATTTCTTCTTAATGTACGTTGCATGTGTCTGATTGCGTCTAATTTAGGTGACCTTATCCGGCGTCGTCGGGACGGTTTATTTGAATACTTTGGACGGGCAGACTGTCAGGTCAAGCTGAATGGCCGACGCACGGAGTTGGGAGAGATCGAGCATGCCATTCTGCAGCTTCCTGGTGTACACAACGTATGTGTGGCGTTACATTCCAGTGTAGGCCTCGTTGCATGGATTACTTTCCGGGATGATACTACCTCGTCAAAGATTGTGAAAACTCCCTCTGACATCACATCTGCGCTTTCCAAAAGGCTCCCTGGCTACATGCTGCCAAAGATGGTTATTCCAATGACCCAGCTTCCAGTGACTGTGAGTGGAAAGGTTGACCGGACTCTGCTTCTCAAAAACGTTACTACTCCAACCTCATTGCCCGACTCCCCTCCAAGTAAGCACCCGATTGAGCTCATGGCATCTCCTATCCTACGAGAAATCCGCAAAATATTGGGGCAGCCAGTTCTTGCGATGGACGATGACTTGTTCTTTCATGGACTGGATTCCTACAAAGCTATGCGTCTTATTGCCTACTTACGCAAAGCCCACCATGCGAATATCTCATACGGCGATTTATCCAATGCTCGGTCAACCAGCGCCATCTTGAAGTCTATTGGCCCCCATGAGACCCACGAAGCGTCAGATGTTGTGGGGAGTGATAAGGCAGCTGTCGAAGCAACTGTTCTAGGACTCTTCCGCAGCAACTTTCCGGACATCATATGGACGCTAAAGGATGATTTTGCAAGCCGCCTCACTATGAAGGCTGTTAATAGACTTGTTCAAGCTTTGAAAAACGGGTTCAAATCTGAAATGGAAATCGTAGATCGTGACATCCATCACTGTGATTCCATCGGGGATATATGTGCCTTACTTTGCAAACCGCAGCCGCCGCAGACACCTGAGTCTAGCGCGGTCCCTTCCACTGCGGACTTACAGAATTATCCAGCTTCATACGCGCAGGAGCGGATGTGGGCAGCGCATTGTCTGCACGATTCGAGCGCTTATCATGTTACATTCTTACGGTTAACGAAGCCACTGGATTGTAGCTTACTTATCAAGACGATGCAACATATTTGCGAAGACCATCAAATTCTTCGAACTACCTACAAATTGAACTCTGACTGTTCGACATTATTACAAGAGGTGCAGAGTCCCGCTGGCATTGATTTTGAATGTATGGATCTCTCTAGCGACAGCCAAGCTGAAACAACAATGCGTCGCATGTGTACAGAGGATAACGAGCGCGTGTTCGACTTATCCCAGGAGATTCCAATTCGATTCAAAGTTTTCAAGTTGCCAGCTCACACTGGAATTTACCTAAACATTCATCATATTTCGGTCGATGAAATCTCTACTGCGTTGCTGTGGAGTGAGCTTTCCTCACGCTACCTAGATGCCTTGAAGGGAGTTCGAACTCTGCCAAGAACTTCTCCGCCACAGTACATCGCAGCATCGAGGATGCACCGCACAATGTTGGAAGCTTCGGAAAAGAAACTCTGGAATGAACAAAGCCGGTTTTGGGGCCGATATTTAGAAGACTTGCCAGAAATCAAGCTCCCGGAGCTAGCTGCATCAACCGGACAAGCACATGCAACATGGAGTCGGCAGGTGCTTCTGGAACCTGAGGTTCAGAAGACTTTCCTGGCGCTATGCTCCAAAATTGGAATTACACCTTTTATGGGATTCTTTGCGGTTTACCAAGTTACACTTGCCAGGTATGTCTTTGTGTTACATTTCTCTGATGCTACAAGATTTCTAATCTGCTATTACTTTCAGATATACAGGCTCCAAGGATTTTGGAATTGTAACTCCGGTCACTCTCAGAGGACGTGTCGCGGACGGCTTCCAAACGTTGGGATGCTTTTTGAACACCGTACTCGTGCGAGTGCAGAGTGGGGAGGATGATGAAATGTTTGATATCCTGCGGAATACCGCGCAAAATATTGAAAAGGTTCTCCGACACATCGACATTCCTTTCGAAGAGGTTTTAACCTCCAGTGACATTGCCGTTGCATCTCTACAAGTCTATTTTGATTTCATTAGCAACACTTTGTCGTCCGATACACAAGACTTGTTTGCTGATGCTGCGGAAATTGAACTGGAAGAGAACAACTCCCCTCATTTCGCGTTCACATTGAAAGTTGATTACAACGCGGACGAGCAATCTGGCATTTGCATTCAATATGACTCTAACAAATTTGACATGGAATTCGTCGACCTTTTCTTGGACAACTTTCAAATGGTTCTAAAGCTGATGGCAGCGGAACCTGGTCGCGCACTTTCATCCATCCATCTTCTCAGTATCGGCCCAATGAACCAGATCGTATCCGGGAGGCCGATAGCAAATGGCATCACATTGGATTTACCCTTCGATCAGATCCATCTCGGCTTTCTGGCGACTGTGGCGCGCGCTCCGGAAGCCATTGCCATTCAATGTGGTACACGAAAGATGACCTACGCGGTCATGTATGAGAAAGCCAACATTCTGGCCCATCGATTGCGAAAGTTGGACGTCGTTCCTGGGGTATTCGTAGGCGTTGTGGCGGGTCGTTCGTTTGAATACTATGTTGCTTTGTTGGCGATTCAAATAGCAGGTGGCATATGCGTGCCCATTGCGAGTAATCTTCCTGCTCAACGGATTGATTACATGCTTGCGAAAGCTCAGCCAAAGGTCCTGTTGTACACCAAGCGGAGCGAGCTGGTAATTGCTTCTTTGAATGGGTATATTCCGTGTATGCAGCGGATAGAGGACATCTTAGAGAGCGAATCGGGAGCCTGCGGCGCGAATTTGGAAACGCTCAGCACAGCAGACTCGGTTGCGTACTGTATTTTCACGTAAGAGCTTTTTGTTGGGACGACCACAGAAAGTTGTCAAAATTAACATTATGATGTTAGATCTGGTAGCACCGGTCAGCCCAAGGGCGTCCTTCTGCGTCAAAAGGGCATTGTCAACAACATTCTCGGACATCCGTTTACGACTCATTGCCGACCGGGAGTACGTGTTGGACAGTTTCTCGCCATCTCTTTCGACGGAGCGTTGCAAGAAATTTACGGCACCTGGTTTACGGGCGCAACATTGATCTTCCACGAAGATTCTGTTTTTGAAATGCTAAAGGCTGTAGACTGCATCAATATTACACCAACTGGTCTGCTTGAGTTGGAACCTTCAGAGTTCCCGAACCTCAAAGTCATTTTGGCTGTGGGTGAGACTTGTCCCGAGTCTTTAATCCACAAATGGGGCCAATCCAGTACTTTCTATGTTGACTATGGAGCGGTGAGTTTACATCGTTCGTTTATCACATCTGTTTTATCTAATTAAAACCTCTTTGCAAGACCGAAACCTCGGTGACATCTTCGTGCACTTTACCGCTAAAATCAGGAATGCAGATTACCTTGGGCACGGTGTTTCCAAACACTTGCTACTATGTTCTGGACGAGCTTCTGAAGCCGGTCACTGAGGGCATGGAAGGACAGCTGTATACGACTGGTCTTGGCGTATCCGCTGGATATTTGAATGATCCGGTACTTACTGCAAAAAAGTTTGTCCAAAATCCCTTCGCTTCCATACCGCAGACAATGTATGCATCTGGAGACATTGTTCGGTTGTTGCCTTCTGGGGACTTGCAGTTTGTTCGAAGAATAGATGAACAACGAAAAGTTGGTGGCTACCGGGTTGATCTCAGTGAGATCACTGGGGTGGCCCTCTCATTCCCACAAGTTCGTTCGGCGGCTACGATTGTTTATGACAACAAGTTGGTGACGTTCGTAAGCCCGTCAAGTGTTGCCACAAGTTTATTACAGAAGGCGATGGCTCGGACCCTCCCACATTACATGATCCCTGCTCGAGTTATTACCATTGACACTATTCCAATGACTCCAAACGGAAAAACCGATACTCGCAGCTTGGAAGCAGAACTGACTAGTCGGGAATGTAGAGAGCCAGCAAACCTAGAAGCCAACCCCATGGCACCTGTCGATGTGACTCAGCAAAAGCTGGCTCAACTCTGGTCTGCGATCCTTCGAATCGAGTCAGCGCAGATTCATCCTCAAAGCACATTTTTTGAACTCGGCGGCAACTCGATGAATGCCACCAAGCTAATGGCTTCCATTCAACGTCTTTTCGGAGTCAAGCTGAAGATGGAAGTTATATTTAAGCATACGAGCTTGGAGGCAATGTCCCTTGTGATTCGAAACGGCTCAGATGTGGTAGTGAAGAAAGAAAACCCATCCCCTTCTTTCCACGCCCTAAAGAAGGAAAAGAAGAAAGTACTTTGTCTTCACGGACAAGGCTCAAACAAGCTTCACTTGAGGCAACAGCTAAGGGAAATCATTCATCTTCTACAGAACGATGTGGATTTTGTATTCACACAGGCCTCATTTCCCAAGGACAACCCTGGTATGTAATTCTCGGTGCATGGTTCCGCTTCTGTAATTTTGCTAACGCATCTTGTAGATCTAACAAAGTTCTATGATATGGATTGGTACGAGTGGTTCTCGACCGACAAATCACCTCCATCATTACATCTTCAAAAATCGGTTGATTTGATCCAGAAAACAATCCAGAATTTGGGTGGAATTGATGGAATACTTGGATTCTCGCAAGGTAAGAGATTTTCAGTAGGATCATCTGGTCTGGAGCACTGACGTATGTATTCTCTGCTTCCAGGCGCTGCTATGATTGAACTTATGGATAATCTTAGCCATCAAGGCATTATTGAAAGATATTGGGGCTCAAGCATCTTGTTTTCCGGGTCACCAATGACAGAATTTTTAAACCCGGGAGGTACGACTGATCCCGACCAGATCGTTGAAGCAGGAACAGACAAGAATGTTCCTCTGAAGCGAAAAAGCATGAGGCTCGCAATCGCCAGTTTTCTGCAACGCAAAAAGAAGGCCGTGCAACGATTTTTCAAGTCGACCAACAAGAAACCAAATTCTGTCTCACCCTCCGAGGCGGAGCTCGCGACCACAACTGATGCTTATTCTTACAAATCCGAAGCGTTACTAGATTATCCGTCATTGCACATATTTGATCCCGCCATTGAACTGGCAACATGCTCAGCAATGGAACGACGCTACGCAGCACACAGCAAGATACTTCATGACTCTGGGCACGACATTCCAAAAGACTCAACTTCCTGCCAAAAGATTGCCGAAGCGATTAAAACCCTCGTAGTATAAACCCCTCATAGCTCGTAGTTCCCTCATATTGCATATTTATATAGTTTAGATAGACACGCCTCATACAATTTAAGTCCGGATTCTGCTTAAAACCCATCAAATACATAACATTGTTCGCCGAGAAATGACTGCCCTCGATGCAAATTCATCGTCCCACCTCTCCTACGCTATTAAAACTTCTTACAAACAACTCATAATTGCTGGTGCTACTGGGTTGGTGTTATGCAGATGCAAGTCATAGGTGTTCCTAACCAGTCAAACTTCGAGGATACCTACCCGCCATGGGCATTACATTGCCGCAGCTTGGATTTCCGCCGCCTGGGGTGATGGTGAGATAATCGGTATAGGCGTTGGCTTATCACACGCAGAGGATTGATGGGCAGGTTGAATCACACCAATAAACCCGTCACTGATTTTTAAAGGCAACGGCATGCCAATGCGAGCGCCCCGCTCCTGAACACAGACTGGAAGAACCTGTAGGTCTTTCGACTTCAATGACAACTCGATGCGTATTTTGTGGTGTCAGCAAGTATCTCGGCATATCTTATTTTGTGAAAAGTTGAAGATGAATCTAGTATAGTCTATGTAATCTATCGAGTGTGTATCTGTTGCTTTTGGACCACGTCAAATAGACGTGTGCATTATATTAAGTTTACCTACGCTGTGCTCGGAGTGTTCAGTACAGAGCCTAGGCTCAGAGACCAACAATAAGTGAAGGTTACGACACCGGAAGTACGTCGGAGTATGTCATTCTCTTGGCGCAGGAAAGACAATAGCCAAGCTCCACAGTAAGAGTAGTAGGGCGCGGCGGGAGTGATGATTGCCTCGCACGGGCTGCAAATCTTGATTCGCCGCTCAAGTCCTCTTTAATTTGTGTGTTGTTTTGTGACATTTGTCGCCTTGCATATGTGATGGGCAATGGGGTCTGCTCATAACCTTGGAGATACTGATTGTTCACAGGTTCGTCAGAGAATGGAGGTCGCTCAAAATCCACTGTTTCAGTCATTGTGGTCGGGCGAGGCGGAAGCGGGGGTAGTGGTAAACTCTCTGCGGAGGTTCTTGCACCAAACATATCATCATCTGCCAATGGCTTAGGGCTTCCGGAGCATTGGGTCATCGACACTAAGTGTTTGACCGAACTCGATTCCTTCGATGGTGACGGCAACGTATTGGCTAAAGGTTTCAAATTCGTTTGAAGATGCCTCCACAGAAGGAGTGCTAGTGATTGCACCAACGGCGGAGAGACTGGTGATCCAGGCGGTGGAAAGTTCGCAGTCGGAGAATGAATATTAAGTTCCTCTGTCGTAGCGCGAGATGTAGGCAACCGTTTTGCTGGAGTACCGTTCACTTTGGATGCATCGGTCAGGTGGAGTGTTGAATTATGCTTTTGTGTCGTAGGCATCTCAACTGGAGGACCTCCTGTGAGTCCTGTCCACACATCATATTCCGGTGGACCGCTTTGTAAATGTTGTGAATCAATGGGTAGCCCATTGGTGGACGGCGGAAGGGCAAAGTGGAGATCCGACGACAGTGATCCACTGCCACCTCCCATTACGGCGGGGGTTGGGTAACAGGTTGGTCTTGAATCAGAAGGACATATTGGTCCGAGTTGTTGCCCATTCTCCATCGACTTGAGAAAGTCTTCGACCGCTGCGTCAATAAGAGCTTGCTCCTGTGGTATGGTGTGCGTCTGATTTTGACCGGCTTCTTTCGAATGCATGAACCATGGGTCCGGGGGTTGGTCAGGAGCATTGATTATTGGGAATGCTTTGTCCGCTGGACGAGCTGGGGAAGTTACCCTCCGACGCACGTTATTCTTGCTAATCGAATCACTTGGTGTAAATAAAGATCCATTTTTTTTCCATACCAAACTGTTCGAAGTAGACCATACCTTTGCCGGGTGTAAGTACAATCAATTCCCTTTGCAGCGCAAACGGAACATGGCTCTTCTCGCGTACAGCTTCGGTGATTGAGCCGACAGCTAGATACGTTCCGTGAGGAAATGTTAAAGACAAATACAATAATGGAACTGGGTGGCCTTGCCACTGAACGAATTCGATACTTACTGGTCGCAGGACAAAACCCGGCTCATGCTGCGGGAAGCGTCTTTCGGCATTCTCTTGCTGCTATTGGTGTGCGGGCCATCCATCCCCGATGCCCTCCACCTCTAATAAGGAGTCCCCCGAGGAGTCCGTTAAAGATGATCTTGCCCACACATTGGTGGTGCTACCACTGCGGAGGAGCGGGGATATGGCGGCATTTGAAGTACAAACGGTCCATTAAAATTTAAAAGTACTGCATGTACTGTGCTGTTCGAAGCCCTCCCATCGTAGATTCGTAGCGGAGTTTCCGAGTCGCTGGGCGTGGCGCATGGCATGGCGGGCTGGAGCGCAGGCCTGGCTGTATGGGCTTTTGATAGGTTTTCGAGTTATGGGAATTCACAGGAATTCACCGGAGGTCATAGCCCCAACATCCCAAGCTCTCAACTAGACTGTCCAACGCTGATATGGTCAGGACAGTAAGATACAGCCAAACGCCATGACCAGCCATCTTGACGGTTCTTTTGCGCGGAGCCTGGGGTCGAGCGAACTTCTGGTCGAAATTTCAAAAGTGAGCGGATATAGGAGCGGAAAATGCGGAATGTTGAACAAAAGTCCGCTGATGTGCGCCCATTGCGTATCTACTCATATGCGGTTGGCCTCTATACTTGCGGAGGCAGTTCTTCTTCGGATCATAAAATTCAAACCCGTTGAATAAGAATGCTTCATCTTTAGTTGTTACTGTTTGGCATTTCTTTTCCACAGAATGATCAAACAAACAGGACAGAAAGTTTTCCATATTCGCCGCGCCTGCTACCCGACGTTGCGTCGTCCTTGTAGGCATCATGCTAGTCTCGCTTCAAGTCATCAGATAGATCAAACAACCGGTCCCCACTATTCCTTTAATCACATTGCTCCCTCCTGGGCACCGGCCGAGTCCTGGATCATCTCCAAAGAACAATCGCTCACCGGAACATCCCTGTCTCAGCTCTTTGCAAACAAGATCCCATCCATCAGAGTTCCCCAGCTGTGCACTCCTGAAGAATGCGAGTTGATAGCAAAGCATGCCATCAATCATCCAGACTTTACGCTTTATGGGAAAAATGTCACTCCACCTATTGGTAAACTTGGGGTTGCCCAATTTGCCCACCAAAATGGTAGATATTGCATTGACCAAAAATGATGGAACGCTACATACTAACTCTCTACTGCCCTCCTGTTTTACCGCAGAGAAAGATTTGTATTTTGAGAAGGCTGCGAGCACGCGATACAACGATACCATCAACAATGCGCTAGGTTTTGATCTGCAAAAGCGTATCATGTCTCAATTGCAAGTGGCCGCCGGCCGGTACATGGACGTAGAAGTAGCAAGTGAAACTGCCGACCGGAAGTATTACTCAGGAATTTTTCGAACCATCAACATGGGTACCCAGATTCACACTGATTGGGCACCGCATGAAGCTGGACCGGAATGGCTCATTGGACACATCAGTGGTCAAATCACTTGGAACGTGGTAAGTTTCACAATACTGCTGAATACATGCGTTATCTAAGTTGATTTCCCCTTTCACGTAGATCTTAACTCCAATATGGCGGGGTGGCAGCACGGTAGTATACAGTCGCCAATGGTCTCCAGATCTGGAAGCCAAGTTCAAGAACCAGGATCACTACGCGTATGATCCGCAATGCATCATTGGCACGCAAGTAGGAGTGATCCCCGCTCGCACTGGAGATTTAACGCTCTTCAATTCGCGCAACATGCATGAAGTCAAAAGCATCGAGCATCCTGCAGATCGCGAGCCTATCTCCCGTCTGACATTCTCCTCTTTTGTTGGACTGCTGCCCGCCAATCCTGCCGCTGGCCGCCCACGACCAAAATTAATCTGTTGGTCTTGATGTAATACAGCTTTTTGAATTTGTATTTATTTCTTTGTAAAGTCCTTTCCATGCGATTTTGGTATATGGAAGTTGGAACGCAGCAGATGTCTCTGAGTCTCTCGGTGGGCCGCTCTGACGGACGCACGATCAGAGCATGCGGTGGAAGACACTTCGCACAACTTGCTGGTACTGGCGGATTTTGGAATGTCTTCGTATGACCATGAAATGGGCGGGTTATCGACTACACACGTACACAGTACACAACGCCTACGACGCTTCAGCCATCAGCATCAGACCCATCAGCCACTATGCATCTCACATCGCGTCTTTGCCCTTTGTTGTATTGTTGTATATCTGGGGATGCATGCAAGATTGGCAGAATTTTAATACAGCGCTTCTGGCCTGGATGGGCGCTCGAGTAAATGCTTTCCCGTAGCTAATATAGCGCAGCTCGCCATCTTGCTGCAACGGACGGGCCCGATCCAGACCGAGAGTCGTCCGGTGGTGGTGGAAAGTATGATAATAATCTGTAGAGTGCGGTGATACGCAGGCGACGCTCTGGCAACACTGACGGGGGTCAGGCCGCCGGGACGCGTTGAGGTCTTGAGGTGCGTCGAGGAACTTGAGGTCCTCTGTCCTTGTTTGATTGATGGGACCCATGGGAAGTTGACGAGTCACGAGTCAACTGGGAGTCAATGAGGCATTGCAGAGGCATTGAGGACCTGCGCCACGCCCGCAAACTCCGCTCCGCGCGTTCCTCGCAAATGCGACGATCAAACGCCAGTCAAAGGCGGGCAGGCAGATCATATTTCAATATGATGGTTCTGATTCGGAGTAGAGTAATTCGTGTTGCTTTGAAACTGTGTGCAAGGTATTTTCGACCAACCTCTTTCCCAATTTCAACTGACCAACGACTTTCGAAAGATGCCGACCGACTCTGACGCAGCATATGTCAACGAATGGACTCAGATTTATGATGCTCGATATTCCCTCTTCAAAGCTTCAGGTTCGGAAAATCTAGCGTGCTGGGACAGCAGCTACACGACAAAGCCCATGCCGAAAGCAGTAATGTCGGACTGGATCGAAAACACTTGCAACAAAATCAAGAATCTTCCACCATTCAAGACGAAAAAGCCAAGAGTACTGGAAATTGGATGTGGAACCGGCTTGATTTACTTTCCCATCGCGTCATCTTGCTCTTTCTTTGTGGGAGTTGACCCTTCTCCTGCCGTCATCCAGAACATTGAAGATGATGCCCGCCAGCGCGGCTTAACGGAGCGGGATTGCAAATTCTACACAGGTGCCGGGCACGAAACAGCAGATCTCCTCGCAGGCTTGGCCGAGGAAACCCTTTTCGATGTTGTTATCCTAAACTCTGTGGTCCAATATTTTCCAAACCTCCAGCACCTTGAAGATATCCTACTTCGTACCAGGGAGTACACGGCCAAAGATGGGGTTATTTTTGTGGGTGACGTCCTGGATCGTCAGTTTAGGGACGTGCTTCATACCACTGTAGCCATTGCTCGATCGGTGATTCAACATCCTGCTCATGCGACAGTTACAGCAACCGAGATTATTGAATCCCGCAACGAAAAGTGGACCGAAGACAATGAGCTCATCATACACCCGCGATATTTTGTTTCTCTGATGGAAAGAGGACTTTTCCACTCTGCAGTTTGCGAGCTAAAAGCAGGTTCCCTGCAAAGCGAAATGAACTCCTTTCGATATGACGCTGTGCTTACCTTTGAGGAGAAGCTGGCCATGATGGAGCTCCCCGCTATTACTCAAGTGATGCTACACCCCGCATTGTCCGAGGAAGAACTATTTTCAACAATCAAGCGACACAAAGTTGTTCTGGTTACAAATATACTAAACTCACGAGTGGTTGATGACCTTCTCGTCTCTGTCGAGGTTCACAAACAGAACCGCCACGCAGACACCATCTGTCAGATCAACGACGACCTGAAATCACATCCGCTTCGCCAGTACCAGTGGAACATGCAGCAATTTCAAAATGTCATTTCGAGCGCTTCGGCCGTCCATGCTGTGTATTTTCAGCCCATGACCAGTCAGTCTGAGGATCCAAAGCAACTGAGCTTGAGTTCTGCAATGTGTTCTGCTCTTCTCATTTCCAAGCCGTGCTTGGAAGAGCGGGTACCAGCCCTTGCCCGACAAATATATGGGCAGTATTTTGGTGCTCGCTTCACACGCAAGCCTGAAAATACAACCCCCTCTCATAATCTCCTAGGAGGAACGAGTCCAATGGATTTGGCTTTGGTGGAGGAGACAATCTGTCATTATGGAGAGTGCCGGGAAGCTCGGGTTTTAAGATTGCCGGTAGCATTGGATTCAAACGACTTTACTCTGGTAGCATTCGTCAGTCTGGAAGGCACGGCACTAGGCACAACCGACAGTGCCCCACTTACCATTCCACTTATACCACCGCATATTGCATTCTCCAAGACCAAAGAGATACGCTCCGCGGTCCGTCCGAGACTTGCGCGAGAGGAATTTCCCGAACTTTGGATGCCTGTCACGTCTATCCGTCATATAGCTATAGACCCCAACACATCAGATCCAGCAATCGAGGACATTGACGAGAGCTTAACGAAATTGTACTTTGATTTAGGAGCCGCCTATACATTTAGGTCATTTTTGGCAGCCGCCGCAGCGTCTGTGTAGATGCAGATTTCTTTCACATTAGCTTACATAGTTGTCTGCATATTTTCATAGTTTTACACTGTAGATGGCTGAAACGGCTTGTCAGGGAATCAAAAAAAATGATATGGGCTAAATACATCATCTACCTCATTCAATCTTGTTTTTGTACTCTTCTTCACAGGGTTGCTTTTCAAGTCCGACGGAAAGGAAGGAGCCCCGGAGATACATCGCTATGCATCTCCCGTAAATTGAAACCCCTCCTGCTTCTGCGGAAAATTAGAGGGAAATATCAACACCGAAAGTCCGCACTGCTTTCCGCGGACTCCGCGGGCTTCGCCATTCTTTGATGATGCTGGAATGAATTGACTTCAGTTCCGCACCAAGTCCGCATGTGCCTTTGCGGGCCAACTGGATGAGCCCACCATCCAAGACTATTTGAGCAATGTGAAACAACAACGTAGCCCACTCTCAGGATGTCTCGAGAACGATTTTTCACCAAGGCGCACCCAACTGACTGCTTCTTGTCAAATCGCCATGTCGCCCCTATTGTGATCAAGTCCCTTACATACCAGACGGTTGAGCACTATATTCAAGCACAAAAGTTTCCTCTGGACGCACTCACACAAGCTCGCATTCGGAATGCTGATACGCCGAGCATGGCTATCAAGATTGGACAAGAGCAGTCTTTCTATTGCCGACAAGACTGGGAAATGGTCCGGAATAAAGTCATACGGAAAGCATTAACGGCGAAGTTTACCCAGCACAAGTCTTTACGGGAGAAGCTGCTTGCGATGAGCGTCACCTCAATTTTGAAAAGGCTGTCAGTCGATGAGAATTTCAGCCAACCGCTGCTGGAGATTCGGGCGCAATTAGTCCGTCAAGAAACGAAAACGTCTCGCACGAATGCATTCAGTAAATCTACAAGTCTGATATGAATCCACTTGAATACACCGACTATATTTACATCTTTCAATCATGACATATTTCTGAATACATTTATCTTATACTCAAAGGTGTGTTATTTTCGCTGGAACTGGCTGTCGGCTATAGATATTTCGCATAGTCCTAACAGGACCAATATAAGCCAGCACCTACATCTATCAGAGCATCGATTATTTTAGACCCGCCTGGGGAGAGGCCCTCGGCGTCGTCGAGTTGATCTTTGAATTATTACCCTTTCCAGTTTTTGCATTTGCGATCTCAGCACGGTACAAGTTCCCCAGAAAAGAAGATTTTTCCGATAATTCAAAGTAAAATACCAAGCCGCTTCAACGGGCCTGCTTGATGCCGGTATCAGTGATGCACGGACCCATACTTATACCTGAGCGGACGCTGTCGTCATTTTCGGGCTGTAATGTTCAACTTAACTGAGCAGAGAAAAGTCATTCTCGTTCTGAGTTACCTTACGATCCTCGAGTACCAATTTACAGTACACAGTACTCAAAAAAAAATTAGCCCCGGAGTGACATCTTCAAGTACCCACAGCCGTTGTTTCCCCCAGAGGGAGAGAAACAGAAGTTGGGAAAAAAACTCCGAGAAAGATAACTTGGATTAAAAGAAGTAGTAAAAGTATCGTGAAAGGACAGTTTCAAACGGGGATGAAAGGATAAGAAGGAAGCAAGCGCTTAGGTGAAGTACGGACAGATTGCCTGACCCCACATACGAAATGAAATTACTTTCATCCTGATTACAGCAAGGATGGAGTATCCAGACGCATACGGCGAGGAATAGGCACAAAGGACGGCAAAGGAAGGGTGGGAACAAAATAAGACGCGACCGAAGTCTGTTGGATCTCCCCGATGGTCAATATTAGGAAAAAAGAATGGTTCCAGGAAAGTCAGACTCTCCAAAAAAAAAAAGAGTCAGCAGCACAGTCTACGGGCAGATTATGTGGAAAGACAGGATAGCCCAGAACAGAACGAGGTTAATGTCTTCGCGCACACTATAGCGGAAGAGCCAAATGATCAAACCGGGCGTAGACAGGAGATAGGCAAAGAAAATTGGAAGTAGGGAAGTAGTTAGATGAGCGTACTGAATAAGTAAAGCAACAGTCATGAGAGGATCAGGAAGTCTTCAAGGTCAAACAAAAGGCCGAAAGAATGACAATACGACGAAATACGTCTTACGGAATAAAACAGGGAGGAAGCATCTTGGACATATAATCGAAAGAACAGGACAGGACAAGGCGGGACACACTAGGAAGCGATGTGAAGATAAGAAAGAAAGAATAGCATGCAAAATGACAGAAAGGTCATGACAAAGCCCTAGCCGACTTTGGAGAACCGATCGGCGTACTAATTTGTAGACAGAAAGTTGGAACGGAGGGAAAGGACAGGCAGCGGTTGAAAGACAGACCGAAAACCGGACAGCTCGGAAAAGAGACCATGGAAACAGGACGTGTAAAGTACTCTTTTGATCTTTTGAGAATCCACCAAAAAAATCGAGAGAAAGCGTAAATTAATCCGTGAAAGATAGCCAAAGAATCTGGGGCCGGCAAGGCGCCCCCTGCCAGATCGCAGCAAGACCAACATTCATTGCACCGCGTATAAGTAAGAGTTATCACCGAGTGGTGCTGAACGATGGAAACTGGATCGGAAGACTGAAGATATCCGAAAGATGTACCAACAATGGGCCTCCAGAGCTTTAGAGGCGGATGAACGTCAACGTCGTCGAGGTACTGGCCCGGATTTTTCTGGGGGCCGCACAATTTGTCCAACATCATGTTCGGGAATTTATCCAACTATCGAGTGATGAAAGTTTTTCACTCGATAATCCACCCAGATAAATATCATGACATGACCAGCCTTCATGACGCTCCCGATGAATATATGTTGTTGGGAATAATTAGAACACGAACAGTACCTGAAACGTTACTATTGGCTTGTCTCGCAATGAACATGGAAATGTCGCTGGTCCGGCGATGGAGGTGAGTTTGAGATGCTCATCCAGCAGTTGCAAGAACACAGTACTTACACTCCTATCTGAGCTTTCATCCTCTTAATAAAGAGAACTACCTGTGGTCTAGCTTATCAGTCATTCCTATGTATCCTATGCGCTTTTAGATTACTAGATCCCTGCGGGGGTCGCTCTATGATGAGGCAATGGTAAAAGAAACAAATGGATCACCTCACCAACGAATGGAAAAGAAATGATAGAGTGAAACTGAAGGAAACTGCTCGGTTTTCGCAGATGTCTTCAAATTCCTTTGGCTGGAACTTTGCGTTGCATCATGCAATCATGTTCGGTGACCGGATTTCATGTTCTCGGTGTTTCCCGTCGATTAAGAAAGATAGAAAATAAGAATAGCCATCATGCAAAAGTAAACAGCATCCATAGGCTATTATGCATGGTCCGTAACGGATGTCATGTCCAAGCGTTTCCTGGATGGTTAAGAGGGAGAGAGATGGGAAAAGCCGGCATGCAAAAGTAAAATAATACGGAAAGTTAACAGTATTTATAGGCAACTTTTTAACAAAATTCTTTGTACTCTGGCTGAGATGTTGGATACAATCCCATCACGGATGCCATGTCGTAAGTATTGCCCAGAAAGCTAAGAAAGAAGGAAGATGGGAAAATCCAGCATGCCAATTTAGCATTCATAGGCAGAGTTTTTCTTTAAATCTCTTTACTCTGGCCGAAACGGTGCATATATGGTTTGTACCAAATGTCATGTCGTAAGTGTTGTTTACAAGGGTACGAAAAAAAGAAGATGGGAACAGCCAGCAAGCAAAAGTAATCATAGGCAACTTTTTTTTAATCTTCAGACGGTGCATATATGGACCGTCGTAAGTGTTGCTTTGAAGGGTAAGAGAGAGGAAAGATGCAAGCAAAAGTAGGTACAGTCAATAAAGCGAAAGCAAAGAACAAGTCGTGGCACACATCAACTGAAGCAGCGAAGCTGTATACGAAAGCAGCGATAACGCGCAGGCAAAAAGGAAAAGAAAGCATGCAATGCATGCAATCCAGGTATCTTTGTTGTTTGATCTTGCTTGCTTTAATTCTGTTATTGCCTTTCTTGCGAGCTTTTTAACGTTTGTTGCTGGGCAGGAGCAAGCCAACGGCAAGCAAGAAAAGCAAAGAACGCAGGATAGGCCAACACTCTCGGTCACGAGGCAATTCTTTCCTAGGAGAGATATGCATACATAAAGAGGAAGGAAATCACGAAATTGTGGGGAATTTAAGGTGGTGGGAACCTCTGGAATCTAACGGTGCAAAAATGCCCAAGATTACCCTCAAAGCGCTCCCAAAGAGCATCGAAATTGTTGGTCAGACATCCACCGAACATGCTGCGAGCGATTAAAAGGTTGCGGGGCTGCCCATATACACCCAAAGGACCCATTCAAGTCTCTGTCAGACTGGCAGTGTTGGTCCAGGTGTCAGTCCCGACTCCCATAGGCCAGTCGCTCATTAGGACCTTTTCAATTGCGCCGTGTGTTGTCCCAATGCAAGAAATTTGTTTTTGGATTTTTGAGTTGTCCAACGAAGGCTTTTAAGTAGGGAGTCCCAAGCGCGACGCGTTTAAGTAAGACAGCATCAATGTCATCGCAGTACGTGTTGGGGGTGAACGGGCAGCCCACGGCAGCAAATGCATATTAGTATGAGTCGTGTTCTATTCTGCGACCAGTATGTGTTTATCTATCCAATTGATCATCCATTTTGTATTCACTGAATTTGTTCATCAGCTGTTGTCAAAATCATCGAAATTGTTCCCGAGAACCTTGCTCGGGATGTGTTGCCACGGGCATACCGTGTACCAAAGGTAGAGTGTTTTCCGGTGCTTCAGAAAAGATTTATTTTATGACATTTATTCTTGTCACCCAGCAGCAATAGCATTATTAGGCGTCGAAAGTATACTGCATCATCACCGTATACAGTGATTGGCTCCCAAGGGGAGCGATCCGACTCGCGAACTTCGTTGTCTCAAGATGTGGCAGCTTTGATGGGGCATAGAGTTGCTGCTGCTCGGGCTCCAGCGTATGCTGCAAGGAGCAATCTTCTCGATTGTATCGGTCAAGGTGAACAGGCACATCAGTCACTTGCAAGTTCACCATATATTGAGAATGTGTCTACAATTCACCATTTGCCCTTCCTTAAGACGTGATGACCTGTCGGCCAATACCTGGAGTGACGAATCTATCACCAAATACCGACAATAAATGCCGCCGATGCCGTTGAATAGTGCCGAACTATACCCGAACCTTGCCCGTGACTCTGCACTCAGACCATTCGCAAGTAATCATGTGGCAAGCAACCCAAGAACTAATCATGTTCAGTCGAGCCCAGTCCCTACACCGATGTCATCCTCGTCTCCTCCTCCAAAACTTGCGAGGTCGCTGGTGGCTCTGGTCTGGCGGCATCTTCAAGATCTCAATACTCCAAAGTCGACACAAACATTGGCTGATACCAACTCAGTGATTGAACAGTACAAAAATCAAGATGTCCCGCCAATTATGTTTCCAGAATCAATTCAATCTCATACTACTGCTCGAAGGACGTATACCAATGATGCTGGTCTTGATTATTTCGGTTCATCTTTTACAAAAGCCGTCCCACCTTCGACCGCCAATCATGAGGGGCCTACTGAGTACTAACTTCGTAACGCTGAAGGTGCCTCCTACCTTGACAAAAATCCTAACTAATACAGTCAGCAACTATCAAACCCCTACCCATCACCGCGAATGGAGGACGCCAATCCCTGCACGACGCCAAGAGATCATACAACCGCAGTCAGCAACACACCAGTACCCTACGCAAAAGATCTCCAACTCTCTCACGATACAGTTTGGCTACTGCCGCTCATGCGCAATAGGAATGAATCCTTACAACCTGTTTACTGCAGACTCAGACCCCAGTCAAAAAACTGATGTGCCCCAATTTACCGGAAACCTGGCGTAGATATAGGACGCGTATTGCGTTGGGCAACGACGGAAAATGCACTGTTTGCGAAATAAAAGAAACGTTCTATTTACAGTTATAGGTGTAGTCTAAGGCCACCTATGCTACAGATCACTACAAAAGCTATCATTGCTATACTTAAGCTGTACCTGACATTTTCTCAAATTTGGCCCGAAGATAAGGAGTAATGGCTTTTTGAATACCGGATGACACGAATGCAGGGATCCCTGTGAACTGTCCAGCTTTCATGGTTGCAGAAGAAGGTGCAGGCGGCTGGATAAAAAGTGTTCAGTAGTGATTCATTGGGAAAAGGAAATGAGGAGCACGTACAATTGAATGAATTAGCTGCAGCTGTTCGCCAGCTGCTCTTGCAAGTTCGTCCGTCGCGGAAAGATTGTGTAAGAACACAACATGGTAACGCTCCGCAGAATGCCGCAAGAATATGTCAAGCTGCGCAGGTGAATTGAAGTTTCCGGTGCGACAAGACACGTTCAACCCTGCCACGTTCTTGATTTTAGCAACCCACTTCTCCAGCTCCATCGTCAGATTTGTTACAGCATCATCGTCCCGACTTCGCCGTCCACTGCCAGCGACACTATCCGCAACAAGAATGGAAAAATCAACTTGCATCGAATCAAAGAGAGCCGCAATGCTTTTCGGGGCAAAGCCATCAAAGTTGAACCGTTCGATCAGCTCGAAGAATATGCAGCAGTCAGAAGCAAATGGCTTGGTAAAGATTTGCGATAGAATTCCTCCGGTCTTGCCATCCTTTCGCGATTCATATGATGAGCTGCTACCTCGCACTTGAGTCAAGATTCCCAACTCCTTGCGGGAAACAACTTTGTCCATGATCTCGACAGAAGTTTCTTTTGACGCTATCAACAAGGGCTCCTCCCACGCCGCTTTACTAGGTTGTGCAAATTCCAGGTACTTTGAAGCCTTGGCAGATGATACAACTTGAATGATATCCGAAGGACTGAACGCAATGTGTTGCACTCCAACGCGATGAAGATTAACGAAATCTGTCACTTGTCCGACAAGGTCATCCAGGGGCTCACAGACCACCAGAAAAAATGTCCCATGCTGCAGGGTAATCATTCTCATCCCATTGCCGGCTTGACGAACCTCGACACCGCGTTGTGATTCTCCATCCATAACAAATCGCACAAAACCCAGTTGTTGTTGGAACCATAAAGTGACATTGTCCAGCTGCCCGTTGGGGACGGCAAATGCGAGATGATCTACTCGATCAATCAAACTATTCCGGTGTTGCTTGTTGGTACCGGTATCTCGCCCAGCGGCCCGGAACGTACTTAAGCGAGCGTCATACAAATAGCCATCTGAGGAAGAGTCCATTACAAAGATTTCCAGCCGTTGCTCGGTCCAATCCGGGACGTAGCGGACATAGATAAAACTTGCTTTGCCGTCATCGAAAATGGAATGCTGCGATTTGGGGAACGCAGACTCAATGGAACATCGTGAACGGAAAAAGACTCGCGGAATCCACACCCCGGCAATTGGCGTTGAAGAAAGAAGCCTAATGAAGGCGCCGTCGTTCAGCCCAAAGATGCATTCTGTCTCTAGACCATCGCATCTTTCTGGAAGGGTCCTCGCCCCGAGCTCATGCAAGAAACTCTGATACAAAAGTCGGCAAATCAGCTTGACTTATCAATAATTGGAAAGACTTAACAAATACTCACTTTCAAATTTGCGGTTCCGGAGTGAAGGTCCAGGCCGCCAAAGTCGATATCTCCATTTTGCAACAAAGGTTTGTTCAATGCCATTTCAGTTGCGTAACCGATACAGTCTGGAAGTGCGTAGGAATGGTGAGAAACATCGGCGCGAGACTTGTATAAGTTAAGACGGACATGGCCATATTGAAGCTACCGCGAGGACATTGAACACTTCTCACAATCAGCTCAAGATGGGAGCGGAGATTCCGCTGGCTGACCCACGCCACACCGCGCCACACAGTCAGCATCTCCGCCCAGTTGTCGCAGGTGTTTTCCGCTAGATCCAGCGGAAGTGCTTCGCTAATGCTGGGAAACTCCCCAACCATAAATGCAATGTTCCGCTGTCCTGTCCAATGTAAGCTACACTGTCCGCCGAAAGAGCCATGCGGAAGTTTGCGCAAGAAACACCAGACGGAGCACTTTGGTGTGCTGTGAAAGATACCGATCTTACGCAGGATCTTACGGCTGTAAAGTCCGTAGATCGTCCGGGTGAGGATTAAAGTGCGAACAACAACTACGGTTTGGCAGAGGTCAAAGGCCAAACTCAGACCAACAATCAGTCAGCACAAAGGCCATCGTATATTTCTCCAAAGGCTTCTGGCCTCGCCGGCCTTATTCGTGGCTCAAGAAAGCTTGACCGTCTAATGACTATCCAATCGAAGCAAAGGCCTATTATAAAGCGCATGGTCACTTCCTTTCCATGGTGCTTCCAAAGCTAATGTTATATCTGCAACCACTAACTCATGTTCAATGTATCTTGGAAACTTTGCGGCGACAGTAATCCTTAATGAGGTTCCGGGAATACGCTGGATGCCGGACAGAACAGCAGATGGGAGGTATGTATTGCAAAGAGGAAAAATATGTATCAGGAGAAAGTTATACGAATGGGGGTCTAAATATGTCTAAAAGCTAGTGGGTGGAGGTCAGATGGGACAAACGGCTGCTACCATCGGCTCTACGTCTAAAATGAACACGCTACGCTCACTTGGCTTGTCATGTCCTGGTTGAGCTTGACGAACAGCTCCTACGCAAGGAACAAAAGTTGGAACGCTGGGAATGGTAAAGAGATGACAAGAGCATACCTGCGAAATGAGTGCATCGTTCGTCATAGACAGCAAACGAATCGAGTGGTTCCTCCAAGAGAAAGTTGGCGAGAATATCCTCTTGTGGAATGTCGTCTGGGTGTTTGTTGCCGTGCTGCACAGCTGCGACAATGTTGTCCCCGCCAGCTGCGTTTACCCGTTGAACCATGTGAACAAATGAAAACTTGTGACCGTCTTGATGCAGTGCATTAGGAGTGTTGATGCCAACTGGCCAGTCGGGGTTGGGTGCAGTCTTGACAAAGTGGATGCCAACCAGGATGGGGTGCCGCAACTCGTCTTCACTCCAATCACAGAGCGCGACATCGGCCAGGATCATACGATTGAGCAGGGCGAGCTGGCGAGTCTCAGCTGTTATTGGGTCGTACCAGCGTCGGACATTATTGCAGTCTTGGTTGAAAGGGCCTATGTGGGCAGACCAAGCAAGTGATGAGAACAAACAATGATTTAGTTAAAGCCAGATGGTAAACGAACGAACGTACGCTCAACTTACCCTGGTTATACGGTACTTGCTCGTTGCCGTTTGAATCGAGATAGGGTGGAAGGTAGCGGACTCGCAAGGGGCTTTCCCACGGCAAAACAACGGCTCTCGAATAACCTCGGAAGCGGCTCCAATCGGAAGGTACCCATATATCTGTTGACAAGTTGGCGAATTCCCATCGCAACTGTTGCAAGTCTTGCTCAACCTGATCCTCGGACAGTCCGAGATTTTGTCTAGGATTGAAGCGGATATGACTTGTTGTCCGAAGATGCGTAATGTGAGAGAGCAGGTTCTCTTCCACGGTCTTTGGCAACGTATATGTGTCGTTCTCTTGGGCAGGACAGTCGCGGAGGAGCGTATTGATCTGGGTCTCTTCGGTGAGGCCTTGATTGGCGGATTTGACGGGGATGGGGCTCATAGTGAACAGGCAAGGAGGGTTGTGAAGTGCACAGCCGTTGGAAGGAAATGGGGCGAACGGCTCGGCGTGCGAAAGCTTTTAACGGTCCATTTGAAGCTGACTCAGACTGATGTACCTGGTTCTTCAACGCGCTGAATGCGGAGATTGCGGAATTGCCGGGCTGAATCTCCTCTGGCCGGTTTGGGCCGTTTGCGGAAGGACTGGACATCATCCTCAAGTTGAATACAGTCGGTATGTGTGTGAAGGGAAATGTTGATTTGGCTCGTTGGATATTCCCATATTCCCCATATTCGACGCGTCAGTCACGTGCATTGCTGAGGGGGTTGGCCGGGTGTTTCCAGTTTCGCGGAAAGTCCGCGGAATGTCGCGGAGTGTCCGCAGAAAGGCAATCAAGACGGCGTACTTTGGCACTTACGGCAGATCCAGAGCAATATACCGATTCTATGCGGAAGCAAGAGGGATCCAGCATGCGCGTGGTGGGGCCACTTTCCCCGCGCGCCTTTTCTGGCTTGGCTCAAGAACTCCGTTGAACAAGCTTCACACCCAAATCCTGCCCCATAGCTCCAACATCCACTCCAGGAACCTGTTGCTTCACGATCGGTATCTTTACTTTTGCGGTCTCACTCAAGAAAACCGTCCAATCAAGTCAGGATGCGTATCCTGTTTGTCGATGAGATTCTGGGTCAGTGGGTGTATGAACGGTCGATTGCCCAACGGAAGGCTCAAGGAGCATCCACACTGCAACTTGAGATTTGGGAGTGCACGTCCGAGCGGGATCTCTGTGGGCGTCTGGTAGGGATTATTTATGCAGATCTCACAAAGTATGCTTTGTTTATTTATACGCTTCTGAATTAGGAAAAGAACAGCACGGGTTTTGATGTAATCGCAAGCAGCTTCACACCAATTACCAGGGATGTACTGTCCCGACTACCCCATCCGCCAAAGGTGATTGTCGCTCAGGGAACAGGCAGGAACCACATTGATGCAGCGGCCTGCGAAGCGGCTGGAGCGGTAGTAATCGACAACGCCGGCTGGTGTGCCTCCGAGGTTGCCGAGTACCTGCTGTTTGCTTTGGGATCACTTGCCCTAAACGTAAAGGAAGTTTCAAAATCCATGGAAAACGGAGAATGGGCCCGAAACCTTGCTGATCGAAAAGTGGTTTTGCGGAACAAGGTGCTGGGCATTGTGGGATGTGGTGCAATAGGTCAGCAACTTTTGCGAAACGCTCGTGGTGTGGGTATGAAGGTCGCGTTCTACGACTCATACGTCAAGACATTCGATGGACTGGAGAGTACCAAGACTCTTGATGGACTGCTGGAGACTGCAGACCATTTAGCTGTTTGCATTCCGCTGACCTCCTCAACCCGCGGCCTCCTAGATATAGCTGCCCTCCGGAAACTGAAGAATGGATTCTTACTCGTGAACGCCGCCCGTGGTGGAGTCTTGTGCGAGTCTGCTCTCCTGGAAGTTTTACACGATGGCACTTGTGCAGGAGCAGCTTTGGACGTCTTTGAAAGCGAACCGTTACTTTCGGACTCGCCGTTGCGGAATCATCCCCGCATTATTGTTTCACCTCACATCGCGGGAAAGGCCCGTGAGTCCGAAGAGAGAGCAGCATCTGCTATCGTAGAAAAACTTTCAGAATTCTTCGGCAAGCTTGGTGAAGAACTTGGCGGTTACAGCACGCCCGTAGCGCTGGGCAAGAACGCTTTTACAAGCACAAAACTTTCGGCCGCACGTCATGCTTCTGTGGGATCGGCCACAGTTGTTCCCTCCAGTGTTCGCACCATGCGCGATATTTACGACGAGTGCTGCCGGGGTACTGGTGTGGTCAACCTTGCGGCCGGTATGGTGGAACTGGATCCCCCCTTGCGCTTGCGACAGTATGCATCAGAGCTGGCACTGGAGACCCAGATACATTCAGGTCAGCCCAACCTACACATGTACCGAGAGCGAAATGGTGATCATTCCTATCGCTTGGCTGCGCAGAAATTGCACCGCGACTTTTTGGCGCTGGGTGCCTTTCCAACAGATTGCGTGTTGGCAGTCAATGGGGTATCGGCTGGTGTTAGCTCAATACTGTTTGCTCTTCGTGACTCGTGCCAAGCCAAGCAAACCCAACGCGTTTGGACCGTTGGGGTCTTTGTTCCTTACTATACATATCATGTGGAGCAGATCCGTAGTGTTTTTGGGGGGAATGTGATAATTGAGTATATGAAGATGACGAGCGACTTTTGTTTTGACTTTGACTTGATTGAGAAGGTGAGGAAAGACAGGAATCGGCTGGCAATTCTCATTTCACTGCAGAACTAACGAATGAATTTCCAGACACTGCCCGAATTGGATGCCGTCATTTTCACCAACCCAGGAAATCCATCTGGTCGACTTATGCGGAACTGGGAGGTGAAGAAGTGGACCGGACTGGCAAAGGAATATCCCGATTGCCGCATCATCAGCGACGAGGTGTACGCAGACCTTACCCTTGACACCGGCAAATTCTGCTCTTTCACCTATCCATTTCCCAAAAATGTTTTTGTGGTCCGAGGATTTTCCAAGTCTCTGTGCATTGGGTCTTGGCGACTGGGGTATGTCCTTTCAAGCGATCCCGAAACACTGGCAACCGTAACTCGTGCACACGATGTCTCTTGCATTTCGTGCAACTGGACGCAGCAAGCCGTTGCGCGGTATATCCTGGACTCGTACGACGACTACTTGCACCACATTTGCGAATGGAGAAATCTCTTGCAAGAAAATCAAGCTGTTATTGGCAAGGCGCTGTCTGAAACACTCGGTTGGAAAGCGCTGCCCGCAGAAGGAGCCATGTACATGCTGGTGAAACATGGGATGGCATCCGATGACGAAGCGTTCGATCTTGCTCTGCAATGTGGGGTCGCTGTGTGTCCGGGCTATATGTTTTTTGGGTCAGATTCCGGATTTGTCCGGGTTCATTTGGCTTTTAGTCAGAAGAAGGCTAAACATGTTGCGTCGAGGTTGTCACAATGGTCTGAAACCCATGTATCTGCTGATTCTGTTACCTCCGATTGCGTATTACGGTAGTCGTTTCATACATAGTTCATCCCCAGAGTCTGCAATCTCTGTTATTGTGGTCAGTTACATAGTGTGCGTTGTATTTATAAACAATCAAATAAACGTTGAAAGAGGGCAAGCTGATTCACCGCAATCCGTATGATTCATGATTGTTTGCCAGAATTATCCAGGATGTATATCTAACTTACGCTTACTATCTTTGTTCCAAAAGACCACCGACAATTCAAATTGCCGTTTAGCAACCGCTACTAATCGCTACTCTCTGAGTCCAACGGAATCTCGGCCTCTAGCTAATGGAGTTGGGTCTCCAAAGCATTTTTGCCTAAAGCGATTTGTGAGCAGCTGCTTCGTCCATTCGCTTTCGGGCACTTGCGCAGCGGGTATCGTCGCTTAAGGGGGACATTTTATTAATGATGATTTTATCGCGATCATAATTTGCTAGAATAACTTTCAGATCAGCGGTCACTGACCAGAGCGACCAGCGGTCTTCGCCCGTCAAGATTGGGGATGGCTGCATCTACGATTCTCAATTTTTCTATTGCACCACCCTGAGCTCCCGTACTTGGCCATATCTTTGTATTCGTTATAATGTTTCCGATTCTGTGCACGAAACGACGCTCCTCCTTGTGTTTTTCCTTCCTAGACCTATTCTTCGGTACTGAATACGTTCTTTCTTGCCCTTCCATATGTATTGACTGTTACTTTTCTCTGTTTCCCCGCTCCAGCTGTCCTTACAAACTCTTGCTCATATGTCCTGCCCATTCCTACCTACCGAACGGCCTTATTTTCTCGACTCTTTGCCCCTGCTTCTCCTCTTACGTTGAATTACCCCGTACTAGTCATATGTACCAAACTTCATTCGCTTTCCTCATATTGTCCCAAAATTACCTTATCGGTCCCCTCCTTTTCCGCAGCCTGCATCGGTCTTTGCTCTTTATGCGCGAGGGAACTTAGGCCTGACCTCCAAATACAGTGTCGATATTATATATGTCTTTTCGGAAGTTGCGGATGTTTTTCAGCTACTGAGCCTGCTATGATGATTTATCTTTGCTCCTTTCTCCTCTTCCTTAAAAAATCCAAAGTCTCCCGCATTACGGGTTACATTTATTCCTCCAGAAAGTACCGCATTTTTTCTTGTTATTGACATTTCGCTTGTCCCCCCAAGAGCTGATACTTTATTGGCTCCTTACGCTATGGGCCTTTCCGTCCTCATCAGACGCTCCTCTTATTAGTTTCTCCACCAATGCACTTATCGTACAATTGAAAAAATGTTCGGCCGGTATGGATCGGAGCGCATCTAAAATTTCTGAACGAAATGTCGGTCGAATGTATGCCGAGTGGAGTATTTGATTGAAGATATCTAAAGAATTTGTTGAGGTGAATGATGATACGGGATACAAGTTTGACCTCAGCGCTTCCGCGCTGTTGTCAAAGACACAGAAAACACAAAAGAAGAAGACAGGACAAACGGAGACAGGAGAGAAAAAACATGTAGAAATGAACAGAAGAACAGAGGTACTAATAAGCTAGAATAAGTGGTCTAACAGTAAGTTGAGTTTTCTATAAGTTGATAAGTTAGGTTATGTTGTCAAGAAGTTCAGTAAAGACAACATTATGTGTAAATGGAGGAGCGTCCTTCTCGAATAAGAGTAGGATATCAGACGAGGCCCTTACGCGGGACAAAGCCGTATAGAGCTGACCGTGTGCAAAAACAGAAGTGCGAAGATCTACAACGATCCGGTTCAGCGTCAGTCCTTGGCAACTGTTGAATGTTGAAGCATATCCCAGGCGTAAAGGGAATTGTTTCCGCTTGATGGAGTAGGTGGAGCTTGTCGGTTTGAAAATGAAAACAAATCTGGGGATAGAGTATGTGGATGCCCGGTGATTGGGATTTGGATTGGGAAGGGAAACGGTGACAGTGTGGGGGAACATGGCAAGAATCTTGACTCTAGCATTTTTGACCAAGCCGAGCTCAACAGAAATGTTACGCATCAAAGTAGCTACCATTCCCACTTTGAAAGACAAGCAGTGACTCGGAACACCAGGAAAACGGAGTGCGGAAATGTAATCCGGGTTACAGATGGGATGATCATCAGCCAGGTGTTCATTTTCAACGACATCATTGAAAGAATAGTAGTGTTTGGGCTCCCCGGGGAAGGCATCAAAAAGCAAATCGTTAAATTCGTCGACGTGGATGTTAAGGCAAGAAAGAAAGGAGCATTGGGAGGGAGCGGCGGAGGTGGAAACGTCGGGTGAAAGGGATGGGAAAAGGAACTGTTTACATTCCTCTATATCATCAGTGTGGGCCAAGAAGGACAGGTCCAGATTTTCGGAAGGAGAAACGCCGACATGGTCCAAAAAACGATCGAATCGTTCGTCATTTGCGGCGCGAAAGGTTTGTCGAAGGTGGGAGATTTGGAAAAGGGGCCACAAATGGGAGTTCCGCACACTCAATGCAACGACCTGAGCCCTGCCGGCATTAGGTACAACAGGAGCAACCTGACGCCAATCGCCAACCCCAGTGAATGCGCAGCCTCCAAACGGCAAATCCAAGCCCTTGATTGATCTCATGAGGTTATCGGCGCACTCGACAACGGGTCCCGAACCCATGGGAAGTTCATTCCAAATAATGAGCGTTGCGGCCTTCAACAGAGCTGCCCGGTTCGTCCCCAGCCCCACCGAGGAACACAAATTCCCACCAGAGTCGGCCTCGATGGGAATCTTGAACAAAGAATGAGCGGTGCGACCCCGTTCGTAGTTCGAAGCGGCCATTGCCGTGGTAGCAACGATTAGAACAATGTGCCCAGCAGCCCGCAGATGGTTGGCGATGAGATTAAGTAGGTATGTCTTCCCGGTTCCAGCTTTGCCTTGCAGGAAATGAAGATTATTTGCGGAGCTGTCGTTCACTCCAGTGACTATCCGATCAAAAAAATCGCGCTGCTCGCCATTCAAAGTTGGAAGGGCGAGGGAAACCTCACGCAGGAGGTCAGGCTGACGTCCCTCCAAAGCGTCTCGCTCGTTTTCCAAGTCACGAGAAACAATATTGGGTAGTGGTAGGCCGAAGTCAGCGCATGTTTGGGAGCTTGCAGCGAAGTGCTTGTTAATGTCCAGGAGAGCGAGATTGTAGCATTTTCGAACATTTCGGTGATGCAAGTCCAGATAGTCAGCCGCCAAATCATCCTTGAAACGCATCCAGAGTGATGGAGCAGGAGCACCGTTCAAAACCAACTGTCCGTAAAGGAAGCGCAGCTGAGAAGGCAAGCGCAAATCGGCAATGGCATCCTCCATGGCCACTGTGGGTTCCGAGTCGTTGCTAAAAAGATTCAGGGCGTAGGCGGCCTCTTGGAAGGTAGGATAAATGACATTGGCAACTGTGCGAAGGTTCTCATACGAACGGCCGGGCATAACTTGTAGAATGGAACGAAGATAGAAAAGTTCCCCCAATTTGGCACCAATGGTCTGAATCCTGCACACATGAGGAGATTGAGATGTACGGGTAGAGATGACCCATCGAGAGCCAGGGTGTGGGGACTCTAGATACTGGTTGTTGGAAAGCGCTTCTCCAGACCAAGGCTTGTGGGTAAACCTCTCGTAATAATCCAGATAGGTGATGTTGTCGAAAAGGTCCTCTGGTGGGCGGAATAGTAGGTAGCGAGTCAGGGAGGAAAAGGTGGAAGACTCTTTGTTAGAGCCGTACTTATAGAATTTCGCACCCGCCAAATGACAGACTAAAGTTTCAACCGCCGGAATTTTTCGAGAAACAGAAAACTGAAAAATCCGCCAAGCGCACTCAGGGGCGGAAAGGTAACGGCCATTGAGGTAATCGTCAATTTCATCAGTGGGCCTTGCGCAGTCGGATGAAATGTTGTACTTGACTCTGTCCGGGCCTTTGTATAAATATTTGTACAGGTACATAAACACGTGCACTGTGGAGGCAATTTCGACATTGACGTGGCAGTCCAATTCCAACAGAAGCAGCGGTGAGTGGGGAACGACGCAAGCGTCCGCGACAGACCGGCGACGGTACTGAACGTACCCTCGATCGTCGACCCAGGTAACCGGATTAACAGGTTTCGGATACCCGTAGATGCATTTACCATCCCTGAGGCATCTCGAAGAATGGGAGGAACTGTGGATCATGAACTGTTTGACCTTCGCCGCGAGTAGGACACAGGCAGGGTCGGTACCTGTGGGAAGCTCAGCTGAGATGACGGAGTTGATGGAGGAGGGAGGTAGTTCGGGGTTGCACTTTAAGATGATGTGTGCGTGGGGAAGACCCCGCTTTTGGAACTCGACGACCCAGACGATGTAGACGACTTGGCCAAAGACAGTCCGCAGAAGAGAGATGCATCTGGAAAGTCTTGATTTGAAAACACGTACCACCAATGCAGGCTGGTCGAACGCTGTTTGGCCGGGGAGCAACTTCGAAGTAATCTCCGGCCATTTGGGGTTGGCGGTCATTGTCACAAAGAAGGAGGGAGGGCCGAATTTTCGAGCCAGAGTTAAAGCGCAGGCCACCTGGTCACTGCACCATTTCTGAGAGCCGTGAAAGGATTTGGGAAGGAAGAGATGTGACTCTTCCTGGGGTCCACCATCTACATCATCGTTCATAGAATGGCGATTGTTGAAGATGAAATTGAGTTTTTGGTCCTCAGTCCTGGAGAACATGTCCACCAGGTATTCGCCGGCCAGACGGCCCAACAGAGAAAAGCGCGGTTCTTGCAATAGTCTGATGCGATACCAAATAATCTGAGAAAACCCGAAGGAATTGTCCATTGTCCAGCCAGGGGTGCCATGGGGGAAGAGAATCGGGTACTGCAATGGTTCGTAATGAGAGCTCAAAATTGGCACGAATGTGGGAGTGGCATCAGAGTGCATCCATACTACAATGTTGCGATCCACCATAGTAGCCGAGTCGGGAGTGCCAATGACAGCCGCGATTTCAGAGTTGTGAGTGTCTTCATTTAAATGAATTGAGTAATCCGGACGGAGTTGCTGGACGTTGCCCGCAACATGAACGGCACGCGAAAATTGGGACACGTATGGATTGACATCGTCCAGAAGGTTTTCAAAGACCGCCACAATGTTTGAAGGCACATTGTAGTTGCTGGCGACAGAGTAGCGCTCTTCCGCATCATACAGAAACCAATGCATTGAATGCCCCGGAGAAGCGAGCGGTAGCATGCGGTGGTAAACCCTCCCAGATATGCACACTGAAGTAGGACTCCGGAAATTTGCGAATTTGCCCGTAACACCGATTGCCGTGAAGGAAAAGAGGTTATTAAGGCGGCGGGACATTTGTGAGACGTTGGCGGTAGTCAGTACGTTGGCGATAGGTGGAGGATAGGGAGGGAGACGTGGAAGAGTCCACCGACCAGCGTTGCAACAGAAAGCTTTCCGTTCCGAGGACAGCAGGAAGACACCGCAGAATGAGCAGGGCAACACATTCCAGACAGCGTTGTGGCGCAAAGGTAAATGAAGTACACAATGTGCGGACCACCATTGGGGAATGCGAGCTGGAGAATGACATTGGACCTGGATGAAGTATACTTAAAATCTGGAGGTGTGCAGTGAAGAAGATGAGTAATATTTACCTGCGCAGTAGATGTGTGGGAAGGCGCATGGATCCCGGAAGAGGAAAGCGAATGAGGAGAATGGGCGGCAAAGGCCGACGGAGGCGAAACAGAGGTTTGCAAGGAAGATGTAGACTGTAACAGAGTCAGTGATGCGCTGCAGACCGTGGGGAGGAAACAAATACATACGGACTGAAGGACAGATGAAATCATGCGTTGTTTCTTCAAACGGCGTGTTTCGGAAGCCCTACGATGGATTTCACGGCGCTTGGCAAGGTAAGTTTGGGCGTCCATGGTGGGGGGAGGAGGGGGGGGAAGGGGGGGCTACAGATGGATGCGGGGGAAGAAGAAGGGAGTGGCCTTTTAAAGGGTTCACGGAACAGAGAGGCCGTAACTGGACAGTTAAGCATGAAAGAAAAAATAACAGAATGAACCGCAGCGCAGATAGGTACATCGGAAAGTAAACAGCCACCCATTCAAAATGAACATGGACGTGACAGTGAAACGCTCATAAAATTTACATGGAAACAACAGCGAAACGCCCATCAAATTTATGAGACATGAAAGAAATGGCGTTGAGAAAAATGCAATATAAAGAAACAAACGCGAACGCCAAGTGGGTCAATGTGTTAAGTCTTCCAAAGAATGAGGAGGAAGATAGAATTGAAGAAGGTAATCAGATACCGGCAAACACGCGTCGCACGGTTAGTGGGAAATTGACGGAAACATCCCCCAAGTGGTAGAGAAAGATATTACAAACAGAGTGGACAGAAGCATTCAGAAAGCAGATTTGGGTAATAAGATAAAAAGCAAGGAAGAAGGAAATGAGAGGAGAGGAGCGAGATAGATAATTAGGACGAATGGAAACACAACAGATGGTATGAAGGCCAAGGGAATTGGACGACAACCATATTGAAGTTTGAAAAGGAGTAAAGAGCAGAGATAAGATCGGCAATGTATAGACGTAGTGTGTTTATGAGAATGAAATAGTTTCGGGAAAAATGCAATAGAAAGAAACATGAAAGAATGAAACGCAGCGGAGATAGGATCATCGGAAAGTAAAGAGCCACAAAACCAAAGTGAATAAGGAGAGAACGCCTAAAAGAGCCACACATTCAACGTGAATATGGAGCGAACGCTAATCAAATCAAGGGGCGTGAAGGAAATGGTGTTGGGAAAAATGCAGTAGAAAGAAACATAACAGAATGAAAAGCGGCGGAGATAGGTTCATCTAAAGTAAAGAGCCACACATTCAAATCAAATCAATGGGCGTGAAGTAGTGGGGAAAAATGCAATAGAAGGAATGGAACCCGAACGCCAAGTGGGTCAATGTCATCAAAAGAATGAGGAGGAAGATAGAAATGAAGAAGGTAATCAGATACCGGCTCACACGCGTGAAGGCGTTGCAGATTTGGTGGGAAATTGACCGAAACAGCCCCCAAGTGGTAAAGAAAGAAACAACAAACAGAGTCATGAAGAAATGAAGGGGAGGGACAGAAAAAGGTATAAAAAGAAGGCACTGTCGGGCGGCCCTCCTAGCGAAACATCTTCAACAAAAGACAGTAACATCAATCACCGCAAAGCACCACTTGAAGCACACACAACTCGGAATGTACAGCATCACTAGCACATGTTTTGTCACGGACATCGTCAAGATTGACCGACTCTCATACGACATTAGTGTCATCATCCCCATCGGAAACGTGGAAACCGCCGAAGTCGTTGTCAATGTATTCGCATGGCGCCAGCTCCAGAAACCTATCATCGGGGACAACTACTATCTGATAGCCAGCGCGGCATATGAGCCCAACACCTGAAAAGCAAGCGCGTTCAGCGGCAGCAAGATTTGTATGGATGACTACGACAGCGGCATATTAGATGCCGTGGCAGCAACCTTCAACCTCACAGGGAAAGTGTCCGGAGTACAGGGGGACACAGTTGTTGTCCAGTACAACGTATGGCATGACGTGGATCGGCGGGAGATAGAGCGGCGCTGCACCATCAGCATGTCGGGAAAGTACTGGGAAAAAAGGAAGAACAAAGTGAAGGCAGGGCTGATCGTGAACGTGATTTGAACATTGGGGGACGGAGGGGTGTTGAAATCGGAGCTGTTCTGGATCCCCACTGGGCAGTCAGATGTGGACCGGCTGATCGTGGCACCGGCGACACCAACCTCGACGGCGGGAGAAGCGGTGGCATCTTACTTTGGAAAAAGGCTCAGTCCCAAAAGATTGAGGACGGAAGAGGAGGCCAACACGGGCATGGTGCAGGTGGAGGACAACATGTTCGCGACAGCAACCAGCAGCCAAGCCGGCCCCAGTGCTGTCGGCGAGGACTTGGAGGAACCGGTGACACCACTTTGAAGGAAATGCGGCCGCCCTAAGGGATCGAAGAACCGGCCGAAGGGAACCGGGAAAGGCAAAGGGAAAGCCGTAGCGGAGACAGATGACGAAGACAGTGATATGTAAATAGTTCTGAAATATTTGAAATACATGTTCATAAGAATGAGATAGTTACAATTTCGTAGCGAAGCTTTTACAAAGTCGATACAGGTCCTAGGGTTAGGAGTTAGGGTTCGTTTAATTCAGAAGAGTGTGTAGAAATACAAGAAGTAGATCTACAAGCTATCTATCTAAAGACTAGACAAAAAGTCAAGAAAAAATGCAGAACTAAGGTAAAATGTGTCAGGAAAGGGAGTAGATGACGGGAACAAATAGAAGAGTACGCCGGAAGGTACGCTCTATGATGTCTGTAGGTATCCAGAAGTAGTCCATAGGGATCTTGGTTTGTTTGGGACCAAAATGTGTGGGAAAAATGACAAATGTTGTTTTTTTGTGGCAAAGATGATGAGGTATTGTGTCGTTTGGGAGTAGTAAATCTTGTAGAGGGCGTTGAGTTGGATTGAAATGATTAGGGCCATATTGATCCAGAGCTGAGATATGAGGCAGTGGCAAGAAAATGGTGGCGAGGGTGAGATTTGTGACCAAAGTAATGAAGCAAGGTGACTTGCTGCCTAGTTGAATCTTGTAGCGGGCGTTGACGTGAGTTGAAATGATTATGGGCATGTCGAGTCAGCGGTCTTGTATGAGGTAATGGCAAAGGAATGGCGGCAAAGGTGTGAATTGTGATCAAACTGATCAGACAATGTGACTTGCGGGTGTAGATAATCGTGTAGAGGGCGTCAACTTGAATTGAAATGGTGAGGGACATTTTGACTCAGCGACGTTGTATGAGGTGGTGGCTAACAAATGGCAAAAAGACCGGAGATGTCATCAAAAACATGAAGCCATGCGGCTAGGACGTTGATGATGCATAGAAAAGGTGCTGGGGATGTTGCTTGAGGGTGTAGGTGTCGAAAGAGGTCAATTGTACTATGCTAGGTCTTGAATAGCGAGCATGGTGCTGCGCAACGACCTGCGCAGTAGAGAAGCATCTTGTGCGCAATTCGAAATCCAAAGACGTCGCCGGGTGGAGGGAGTGATGCAACGACGATGGGTTAGGGTTAGGATGTGAGGAGAGTGTTATTTGAGAGCATGCACATATACAGAACATATCTATCTATAAGACTAACTAGAAAAAACGAGAAAAAGGAGCAAAAAATGATAAAACTACGAAAAAAGGCGATTTCAGACTGGAGCCCGGCAGTGGGGAGGAACGGTGAGTGAGGGGGAGTAATCCAGAAAGATGCGCACGGCAAAGAGCGTTAAGATGTCCTAAGACACCTTATGTGCAAGGGTGGGTGAATGGGTCGAGAAAACGCGAAAAATGGTGGTAAGAAGGGACTTGGGGTTTGGAGGGCATTTCAGCCTGAGAGACGCGTGGCCCGTGCTTGGGAAGATGTGGTGGATGAGGTAGAGCAGCGGGGCAGAGGTGGAGGCCGAGGTGGTGGTGAGGGAGGTGATGTAGCGGTGATGGCAACAATTCCAGAGCTGGGACGAAGTCCCAGAGTAGAAGACGGTGGTGGTAACAATTCCAGAGCTGGGACGAAGTCCCAGAGTAAAAAAGGATGGTCGGGGAGAGTGTTGCGTGGTCTGGGGGAGGTCGAAGGCCGGGTGGTATTAATGATGGGGATGGCCAGGACGTGGGGTAGCGGGGGTTGCACACAGCGGTGATTTTGGTGAAGGGCCCGATGGAATTAGTGATGGGGATGGCCAGGAGGTAATGGGGATGAGAAATGCGTGGGAGGGGTGAATGCAGGCTGCGCGGTGCCGATGGTAACGGCATACGCCGGGAGATGATGTGGGGAGAGTTGTCGGTGGGAGAGAAGGCGTGGAGGGTTGCTGTGTCCTTATCCAATGCCGGTGATGGGAAGGCCGATGTATTTGGTGGAGGGGAAGGTCGCGGCCGTGTGGTTGTTGTGATGGCGAGGGTGGTGGGGATATGGGTGAAAGCGCGGGGAGGTCGTGGCGGTGATGCAGCGGGCGAGGGGACGCGCGCGGGCTTCAGTGGAGGCATCATGCGGTGGTGGGAAGGAGGGAAGGACGGAGGGCCTTTCTTGAGGAGCTGGGGCCGTGACCGTGGTGGGGATGGGTGGTTGGAGTTGGTAGGATGCGCGACGAGACCCGTGAGGGCGTCGGTAGCGGTAGCGGTGATGTTGGGTGGGATGGGAAGGTTGTTGTGGTGGTAGCGGCAAGTGGGGGAGCGGTGGGCGTGATGGGGGCGCGGTCCGGGGTGAGGAGGATGCGGTGTGTGCGGGGGTATTATCAGAAGCCGTGGGGAGTGCTGGGGTATCTTGGGAAGAGCCTGTGTTGCTGGGGGTATCGGGTATGTTGCGGGGAGGGGAATCATCTACACTACTTACTATTCTACTACTAGGGGGAGGGGGGGATGGCGGTGCTTGGTCTTGGATGTCGAGGTTGGCAGAGGTCCAGGATTGCATGGTCGTGTAGAGGAGAGTGAAGTTGTCGTAGTCTTTGTGGTTGAGCGTCTCGTCGAGGATGTTGTAGTGGGGGGCGTGGTTTTAGGGTTAGGAGGAGAGGGAGGTGTTATTAGAAGCAATGTACATGTATACAGGACATCTATCTATAAGACCAACTAGACAATCGAGGAAAAAATGGAAAAAATCGAAAAAATGCAAAAAACTAGGCTAAGATGTGATGGCAGACCGAGGTGGGGCAGCGGAGAGGAGGAGTGAGCAAGGGGGACCAATCCTTAGAGATGGAGGTGGAGGAGGGCATAGCTATGTACTAAGACACAAGAGATGCTAGGATAGTCAAAATACGCCGAGAAAACGCAAAAAGTGATGGAGGAGAGGTACTTGGGGTGCCAGAGGATGTGTTGACCGGTAGGAGGGGTGGGCCCATGCATTGGATGATGTCGTGGATGTTAGGAAGCAGCGGGGCAGAGATGAAGGCCGGTGTGATGTCCAGGGCGGGGTGGTAGTGAGGATGGCAGCAATTCCAAGCTGGGACGAAGTCCCAGACTAAAAGAATGATGAGAGATGGGCAGGGTGATGGGGGAGAGTGTTGTGCGAGTGGTGGATGATAGAAGGCCGGGTGGTATTAATGATTGCGATGGCCGGGACGTGGGGTAGCGTGTGTTGCACACAGCGGTGATTTTGGTGAGGAGGCCGATGGAATTAATGAAGAGGGTGGCCAGGGTGTTTGGGGAACGATGGTGTGCGTGGGGAGGGTGATTGGGGATCGGGCGGTATTATTTGAGGCAATGCCCGAGATGGGAGGTGATGGGAGATGGACATAGCGGCATTTGTGGTGAGGGGCCCGATGGAATTAATGAAGAGGATGGCCAGGGTGATGTGGGTGATGTGTTCCATGTGGGGAGAGTGGTGGAAGGCCGTGCGGCAGAGATGGGAGGGATGGTCGTTATGGTGTTGGGGATATGGTGGTCAACCCGGTGGTATTGGTGAGGAGGATGATCTTGGTGGTGGTGGAGAGTGCAACAACGCGGCCGAGTCTGCTGAGGGGTCAGGTATCGGGCGCCGGTGTTGGGAACATTGCGGGGAGTGGGGGTGATAAGTGGCGGGACTGGGGAGGCTATCTACAGGGTACTAGTCTATCTAACGGGTGGGTGGGATGTTGAGAGTGGGATGGGAGCAATGATGGCGGCAGTTCCACGCTGGGACGAAGTCCCAGACTCAGTAAAGGCGACAATTCGACGCTGGGACGAAGTCCCAGACTTAATGGGTGATAGGAGATGGGCTGGGTGGTGACGGAGAGTCTTGCGTGGTTGGGAAATGGTAGAAGGCCGGGTGGTATTTGTGATGGGGATGGCCGAGACTTGGGGTAGCATGGGTTGCACACAGCGGTGGTTTGGGAGAAGAGGCCGATGTAATTAATGAAGGGGATGGCCGGGGTGTGGTGGGAGAGGTGTCGTTGGTGGAGAGGGTGGTTGCGGGCCGGGCGGTATTAATTGTGTCAAGGTCCGGCATGGCGTGTGGTAGGGAATGGGCGTAGCGGTAATTTTGGTGGAAGGCCGGGTGGGATTAATGGAGGACATGGTCATGGTGATGGGGAGAGTGTGATGCGAGTGGGGCGAGTGATGTGAGACCGTGCGGTATTAGTGGTAGGAACGGTCAAGGGAATGGTGGGGATATGGTGGTGGACCCGATGATATTAGTGTGGGGGATGGTCTGGGTGATGGTGGGGAGGACAACAACGCGGCCGAGTCTGCTGGGAGGTCAGATGTCGGGCGCCGGTGTTGAAGATGTTGCGGGTGGTGGTGGTGGTAAGGCTGGTCTGGGTGGTGGTAATACGCGGGGCAGGGGAGGCTATCTACATGTTCTAATCTACCGGACGGTGAGGGGGGGGGGGGGGGGGGGGGGGTGAGAGCAACGAGACATAGTGATGGGGAGTGATAATACTTATCCGATGCCGGTGGGAGGGTGAGAGGCGGACGGGGAGCTTGGTGGGGTGGCGGGGTTGTCGTCTTCGGCTTGTGCGCGCGCTTCGAGGTTGGCGGCGGTCCATTGCTTCATTTCGGTGTAGAGGAGGAGGAAGGTGTCGTATTCTTGGGCGTTGATGGCTTCGTCGAGGAGGTTGTGGTGACTTGCGCGGAAGCCGCGTTGGGCGAGGTGGATACGGCGGGCGGTGGCCTTGGACATGAGCGCGGATGTGGCGGAGGTAGTTGGGTGATGTCCAAAGACGTTGCAATCGAGGACGTGGCCGCGGGTAAGCTGTTGGTGGTGGCATCCGGGGCGGGGGCAGCGGAGATGGGGGGAGAGCTTGTTCAAACGCCATTGGATGAGGGCGCGAGCGAGGGAAGGTGGTCTGGCGAGAAGACAGCGGTCAGCGCCATTTCCTTTTGATGAGCGGCAGGTGGAGGTGATGGAGTTGGGGAGGATTGCTGGGGTGGCGAGGTAGGAGGAGCGAAAGATAGCGGGGGGTGTAGTGCGTGGTGGGCGGTGGGGATTGTCGTCGTCGATGGTAAGGCGGTGTTGGAGGAGACGGTCGCGGCGTAGAAAGGTTTTCCAGGACAGGCGGGGTTGGTTGCTGGGTGTGTTGTCGAGGATGGTGTTGTAGAGGACAAGGAGGGGTTGAGTAGGAAGACGCAGGCGGGGGATGATTTCGCCGATGGGCCATGGGCCGTGGCGGGTGAACTTGCGGTTGACGAGTGACCAGGGGGATGTGGGCGCAAAGGTAGAGGGGAGGGTCAGGCGGGACGCAAAGGACGCGGCGAGTTCTTCCATACGGCGAACAGGGTGCGGGAGGCCAGTCATACTTTCCATGATGGCACGGGAGTTGCGGGAGGAGGAACCGAAGATCCACTCAAGGGCGTCGATGTGGATGGCGTGGATGGGGTCGAGCAGCTGGCGTTGTATTTCAGGCGGTTGTCCATCCAGCCAAAGGCCGAAGGACTCCATACCGTACGTGGAGAGTGACTGGATGAAGGTGCGGTAGATGGTAAGGCGGGTAGCGGGGGTCCAAGATTGGCTGCGGGTGGTGGTGTAGGAGAGGAGACCAGCGGCCTTGGCTGTTGTGCCACGGACAAAGTCCGGCCAATTTATGCCGCGGGAAGTGTGGGGAAAGCCGAGGTATTTGTAGGAGGTGACGTGGGGGATGGTGCCAGACTGGAGGGGGAAGACGGTGTCGGGGGGAGCGTTGATGATGCCGCACTTGGGTAGGCCAAACTGGAGAAAGTTGGTGTCGGCCCATTCTTCACAGATGGTGATGGACTTGCGGAGGGAGGGGATGGTGGCGGATTGGAGCTTGATGTCGTCGGCGAAGAGGAGGGCGCTGGGAAGGTCGTTATTGGGGAAGTCGTTGACGGTGGCGAGGCGGACGGCGAGGGGATCTATAAAAACATTGAAAAGGGAGGGTGAGAGAACGGAGCCTTGGAAAAGGCCGCGGATGATGGAGATTGGGGGGCATCGCATGCCGTTGACAATTGGGACGGTGGACATCTGACGGCAGAAGAGGGTGAAGACAAGACTGACGTCCCGCCGGGGTGCATTACGGCCCAGAAGGATTGCAATCAGGTGGTGGTGGGGTACATGGTCATACGCGCCCATCACATCTAGGAAGACTTGGTATTCTGCTCCTAGGCGGCATGAAGCATCGGAGGCAAGGGCGAGGTGGGAGCAGCCTTGCTGTTTTTGGAAACCGCCTTGCGAGGGGTGGGTACGGATCCAGGCACGCGTGCGCCATGCCTTGAGTAAGCAGCTTTCGAAGATGCGGCGGAGTATTTGGGTAAGGGCGATAGGTCGGCAGTTGGGAATGTGGGTGTTGGTGGTGGTCTTGGGGATGAGTACTAGTTTGCTTGTGTTCCAGCAGGCGGGGGTGGCACCGACGCGGACAAAGTGACGGAACACAGCAGCAAGATCTTCTTCAAAGGTGGTAGAGTCGCAGAGCGCAGAGAGGAGGGTTTGGTGGAGTCCGTCAGGGCCGCCACTGCGACATTTGGGATAGTGGCGAAGGGCAGAGGAAATGTTGTTGGTAGAGAATGCGCTGCGTTCTGGATGGGATAGCTCTAAGTTGTCGGAGCCACCGGGGTCCGTGGGGCGTTCGGCGTGGCATTGGGAGAACGTTTTCTTGAACCGCTCTTCGGTTGCTTGGATGGGGGAAAGGTCGGGATGGCCGCTGGTGAGGGTGGGTTGAAGGCCGCGCCGGGATCGTTTGAATGCGCGGATGGCGGCGGTGGTGTGGAAGGGGTCGTGGAGGTCGTTGGTGGAGGAGTGGATGATGTCGGTGGGTTGTGGGCGGGCCTTGGCGGCTTTAACATAATAGTAGCCGAGGGTGTTGTTGGCGGTGGCAAGGATGGTGGAGTGAAGGGCGAGACCAAGAGCGTCGACGGAGTCGACGACCATAGAGCGGCTGGCAGAGGAGCATTGGATGGCAGTGTCGAGGGCGTCGGTGAGGGTAGAGCGTAGGGAGAGATATTTGTTACATACACGTTCGCGGACGTCAAGTCTTACCAGGTCTCGGAGATGGATGGAGCGACTTTCCAGTGGGTCCTCATCCACTCCCCACCAACCAGACGGGTACTGAACGCGTTGTCGTTCCCCAGGTCCAGTTGGTAGAGCGGACCCATGCGCCCCGGTATTCTGAGAAGGAAGAGATGAGAGGTGAGTATACATTAAGCCATGATCGGATTGGACGGTAGCGTTGCGGAAATACCCCCAATATGGGACAGTGGATGGGCGGGCAAATATCAAGTCGGTGGTGGTTCTGCCTTCCGTGGGTGGAGTGAGCGTTAGGTCGCGGGCGTCGGTGTAGTGGAAGATGGTGGAGCGGCGGCCGGGTTCGGAGGTTGTAGTGTCTTTGGTGAGGCGGCCTAGTCGGATGTTGAGATCACCAATAAGGATGTCGGGGGTAGGTTGGCGTTCGAGGATGGCGGTGATGGCGGTGTCTTCTAGGCGAGGTGGGAGGTAGACGGCCTGGATGGTGTGGTGGTGGAAACGGAAGGTGATGGAGAATTCGCTGATGTCGAGGAGGGAAATGTATTGTTGGAGAGGAGGGGGAACCATAAGAGCAAGGCCGGCGTTCTGGTGTCCAGTGGTGCGGGCGGTAGCGGGTGGTGTTGATTTGGCCATAAGCCAATTGTCGTAGAGAGCAGGGGAGGGCGTGCGCCATGTCTCGGCCAAGACAAGGACACCCCATTGCCAGGGATCGAAAAGGGTCGCGAGTGTAGCATACTTTGCATCGGTAAGACCCTGCACGTTCAGGTACGCTACCGTCCGTGCAAGGGTGGTGGTGGGTTCGGCACTCATTCTGAGCGGCGCCTCCGCTGGTTATCATAGTGGGGGAGGGGTGGTTGCTGTTCTTTGGTGTGGGGAGCAGGCTGGCCGGCCTCGCTGTCTTGCGTGCGGTATTCGGGTGTGTTGCTGGGGAGGTCCTTGACGGTATTAACGCGTGGTGGGCGAGCGGATCTGTCAACGCGTCCAGACGTAAGCGGGGATGACGAATCCCGTGGACCGCGCGGTGCTTGCGTTGCAAATGGTTGAGATGGGGGAGATGGCGAAATGCTTGGTTTCTCAAGTGTCAGTTCCATAGCAGCTGAGGTGGTGGGCGTGACCGGGGGGGCGGTAGTTGGTGTAGTGGTGGTGGGGACGGTTGCCGGCATGGTGTTGGAGGTAGGGGGCGCCGAAGGGGACGGGGGCGCAATGTCCATATCGTTACTTCCGCGGCGGGGATGCGGGGCAAAGGCGGGCGGGCGGGGAGCATTTGGTGGGAGTCCGGACTCGCGAGCAGCGCGGTTGTAGTCCGCCAATGCTGTGGCATGGTTGAACGTTGATGTATCGGTGGTGGTGAAGAGGAGGAGGTTGCTGGGGAGGAGAGAGACCAGGTCGTTTGCGGCGCAAAAGCGCAGGTAGAAATCGGCGGTGACAGTGGACGTGGTGGAGTTCAGGATGCGGGCAATGCGCGTAGAGGCTGAGTTGCGGGCATAGGTGGTCCAGTTCTCTGTGGGCGTGCCGTAGTTGCGGATGGTGGGGTTGAAGTCGTGGAGGAGTGGGATGCCGGCGCGTTCGAGTTGCTCGGTGATGAAGGGGATGTTGTCGTTCCGTACGATGAGCTCGACAACATTGGACCCAATGTAGGATAATTCGAGGATGCGGATGGTGTTAACATCAAGTGCGGCAAACTTCTCTCTGAGGTCGCGGTAGGCTCCGCGGAATGATGTGCGAACATACAGGGCGTTGGCGGTGATGGGGCCGGAAGGCTGGCGACGTGGGATGGGGTTTGTTGGTGGGTTGAGTGCGCGGAGGGCGTCGAGGACAACTGCTTGTCGTGCGGGTGCATAGCGCGCGGCTACTTCACGGAAAGATGGGCGAGGTTTGCTGGTAGTAGTATTGGCACGGGGGTTGACGGTGCGTGGGGCGGGTCCTGGCATTTGGTGGTGAGGGGTCTGGTCCATCGGGGTGTTGGGAGGAGCGGGGCCAGCGGGTTGGGGAGCAGGTGCAGGGAGTGCTTTCGGGGGCAGACGGTCGGCCAATGTGTTGACAATGGTGATGGTGTTTTGCATAAAGTTCTGCATCTGACTCTGCATCATATGCATGAAGGCAAGCATCTCGGGGTTGGTGATGGTTGTGTTGTTAGCGGGTTGCTGGGTAATCAAGGCTTGCGTGGTGAGGATGGGTTTGGTGGTAGCGGGCACTCCATTCGCGGCAGTGAAGACTGGGGCATTGGGGGCAGTGGTAGTGGTGCTGGTGGGTGGTGCGTTGGTCGTTGTCGGCGCGGTGAACTTGAAAGGCGGCGCATTGGTGGCAGGCGGCGCGGTGGAGGCTCTGGCGGGTTTCTCCGGGATACGGAATGTAGGCTTCCGCGGGACAAACGGCTTTGTTGGAGGGCGGCCAGGGACTGAGGTAGCGGGGCGTTCCTCTGGTTCCGGGGTGTCGAGGAGGGGAGGAGACATTGTCTCTTGCGAGCGGGGAGGAGATCGCGAGGTAGAGGGCGAGTGGCGGCGGGCACGCTTGGCTCCTGAGGTCTGCATCTTGGCCATGGAAGTCTTGACATCGACGAAGGACGGGCGGTCGTTGCAGACACCGCATTTAATGCGATACTTGTTGCCGTTCATGCCATCGCTGTTGTATTTGCCAATGGCGGTGCAAGTGGGGGCAATGCACTGAAGCGTAGCGCGGTTGTCGTAAAACCAGTTCTTCTGGGCAGTAATTTCTGGGGTGTCGTTCTTTCCTTTACGGCGGCGGCCGGCTACGGGTTTGAATCCTTCGCCAGTGGTTGGGGGTGAGGCAGCCTGGGACGATGTGGCATCTTGGAAGTCTTCTTCGTGGTCAGACATGTGGAGATGGTGGTGGTCAGTGTGTTCTTTCTCAGAGTCAGATCCGCTTGACATTCCGGTCTCTGCATAAACTTGGAGGGCCTTGCGGAGTTTGGGGGTAGAGCCAGATGCTGGGATATCCAGCGGCTTAGACGGAGAACCCTTGCTCATCCACCTGTCGAACATTCTAAACTTGTGCGTGCTTGGGTGGGCTGGTGGTACACGCGTCGGGTGAGTGTTTAAGCGGCGGATTTTCTGGCGGGATCAGCGAGAGGAGCTTCGAAAAAGGGGGCGGTACTATATGGAAGATGGTGGGACGGTGACGTACTGGCACACAAATGGTCTGGAAATGTGCGCGAGAGGTTGCTGAATAAATTGAGCGGATGGATGGATGGATCGAGTGCAAATTGACTACAGAGTAGACAGAAACGTGGTGGTGGTTGTGGAATTGGCCAAAAAGATCTTGGCAATGGCGAAATGCTGAAAACTTCACTAAGTCAAAGGAGTCCGGGCAAGTCGTGCGTTGGGTCGTTGGATAGCCGTAGATGAGCGCTATCGGGTGGATGTGCGGTGAGATGAAGCCGCCTTGTGTGGGTCTAGTAATGGTCGTAAACGTGTTTTATGCGCGTGAACTACTAGAAAGAAACATCTGAACTACTAGAAAGAAACATCTGAACTACTAGAAAGAAACATCTGAACTACTAGAAAGAAACATCTGAACTACTAGAAAGAAACATCTGAACTACTAGAAAGAAACATCTGAACTACTAGAAAGAAACAGGGTTAGGGTTAGGAGGAGAGGGAGGTGTTATTAGAAGCAATGTACATGTATACAGGACATCTATCTATAAGACCAACTAGACAATCGAGGAAAAAATGGAAAAAATCGAAAAAATGCAAAAAACTAGGCTAAGATGTGATGGCAGACCGAGGTGGGGCAGCGGAGAGGAGGAGTGAGCAAGGGGGACCAATCCTTAGAGATGGAGGTGGAGGAGGGCATAGCTATGTACTAAGACACAAGAGATGCTAGGATAGTCAAAATACGCCGAGAAAACGCAAAAAGTGATGGAGGAGAGGTACTTGGGGTGCCAGAGGATGTGTTGACCGGTAGGAGGGGTGGGCCCATGCATTGGATGATGTCGTGGATGTTAGGAAGCAGCGGGGCAGAGATGAAGGCCGGTGTGATGTCCAGGGCGGGGTGGTAGTGAGGATGGCAGCAATTCCAAGCTGGGACGGAGTCCCAGACTAAAAGAATGATGAGAGATGGGCAGGGTGATGGGGGAGAGTGTTGTGCGAGTGGTGGATGATAGAAGGCCGGGTGGTATTAATGATTGCGATGGCCGGGACGTGGGGTAGCGTGTGTTGCACACAGCGGTGATTTTGGTGAGGAGGCCGATGGAATTAATGAAGAGGGTGGCCAGGGTGTTTGGGGAACGATGGTGTGCGTGGGGAGGGTGATTGGGGATCGGGCGGTATTATTTGAGGCAATGCCCGAGATGGGAGGTGATGGGAGATGGACATAGCGGCATTTGTGGTGAGGGGCCCGATGGAATTAATGAAGAGGATGGCCAGGGTGATGTGGGTGATGTGTTCCATGTGGGGAGAGTGGTGGAAGGCCGTGCGGCAGAGATGGGAGGGATGGTCGTTATGGTGTTGGGGATATGGTGGTCAACCCGGTGGTATTGGTGAGGAGGATGATCTTGGTGGTGGTGGAGAGTGCAACAACGCGGCCGAGTCTGCTGAGGGGTCAGGTATCGGGCGCCGGTGTTGGGAACATTGCGGGGAGTGGGGGTGATAAGTGGCGGGACTGGGGAGGCTATCTACAGGGTACTAGTCTATCTAACGGGTGGGTGGGATGTTGAGAGTGGGATGGGAGCAATGATGGCGGCAGTTCCACGCTGGGACGAAGTCCCAGACTCAGTAAAGGCGACAATTCGACGCTGGGACGAAGTCCCAGACTTAATGGGTGATAGGAGATGGGCTGGGTGGTGACGGAGAGTCTTGCGTGGTTGGGAAATGGTAGAAGGCCGGGTGGTATTTGTGATGGGGATGGCCGAGACTTGGGGTAGCATGGGTTGCACACAGCGGTGGTTTGGGAGAAGAGGCCGATGTAATTAATGAAGGGGATGGCCGGGGTGTGGTGGGAGAGGTGTCGTTGGTGGAGAGGGTGGTTGCGGGCCGGGCGGTATTAATTGTGTCAAGGTCCGGCATGGCGTGTGGTAGGGAATGGGCGTAGCGGTAATTTTGGTGGAAGGCCGGGTGGGATTAATGGAGGACATGGTCATGGTGATGGGGAGAGTGTGATGCGAGTGGGGCGAGTGATGTGAGACCGTGCGGTATTAGTGGTAGGAACGGTCAAGGGAATGGTGGGGATATGGTGGTGGACCCGATGATATTAGTGTGGGGGATGGTCTGGGTGATGGTGGGGAGGACAACAACGCGGCCGAGTCTGCTGGGAGGTCAGATGTCGGGCGCCGGTGTTGAAGATGTTGCGGGTGGTGGTGGTGGTAAGGCTGGTCTGGGTGGTGGTAATACGCGGGGCAGGGGAGGCTATCTACATGTTCTAATCTACCGGACGGTGAGGGGGGGGGGGGGGGGGGGGGGGTGAGAGCAACGAGACATAGTGATGGGGAGTGATAATACTTATCCGATGCCGGTGGGAGGGTGAGAGGCGGACGGGGAGCTTGGTGGGGTGGCGGGGTTGTCGTCTTCGGCTTGTGCGCGCGCTTCGAGGTTGGCGGCGGTCCATTGCTTCATTTCGGTGTAGAGGAGGAGGAAGGTGTCGTATTCTTGGGCGTTGATGGCTTCGTCGAGGAGGTTGTGGTGACTTGCGCGGAAGCCGCGTTGGGCGAGGTGGATACGGCGGGCGGTGGCCTTGGACATGAGCGCGGATGTGGCGGAGGTAGTTGGGTGATGTCCAAAGACGTTGCAATCGAGGACGTGGCCGCGGGTAAGCTGTTGGTGGTGGCATCCGGGGCGGGGGCAGCGGAGATGGGGGGAGAGCTTGTTCAAACGCCATTGGATGAGGGCGCGAGCGAGGGAAGGTGGTCTGGCGAGAAGACAGCGGTCAGCGCCATTTCCTTTTGATGAGCGGCAGGTGGAGGTGATGGAGTTGGGGAGGATTGCTGGGGTGGCGAGGTAGGAGGAGCGAAAGATAGCGGGGGGTGTAGTGCGTGGTGGGCGGTGGGGATTGTCGTCGTCGATGGTAAGGCGGTGTTGGAGGAGACGGTCGCGGCGTAGAAAGGTTTTCCAGGACAGGCGGGGTTGGTTGCTGGGTGTGTTGTCGAGGATGGTGTTGTAGAGGACAAGGAGGGGTTGAGTAGGAAGACGCAGGCGGGGGATGATTTCGCCGATGGGCCATGGGCCGTGGCGGGTGAACTTGCGGTTGACGAGTGACCAGGGGGATGTGGGCGCAAAGGTAGAGGGGAGGGTCAGGCGGGACGCAAAGGACGCGGCGAGTTCTTCCATACGGCGAACAGGGTGCGGGAGGCCAGTCATACTTTCCATGATGGCACGGGAGTTGCGGGAGGAGGAACCGAAGATCCACTCAAGGGCGTCGATGTGGATGGCGTGGATGGGGTCGAGCAGCTGGCGTTGTATTTCAGGCGGTTGTCCATCCAGCCAAAGGCCGAAGGACTCCATACCGTACGTGGAGAGTGACTGGATGAAGGTGCGGTAGATGGTAAGGCGGGTAGCGGGGGTCCAAGATTGGCTGCGGGTGGTGGTGTAGGAGAGGAGACCAGCGGCCTTGGCTGTTGTGCCACGGACAAAGTCCGGCCAATTTATGCCGCGGGAAGTGTGGGGAAAGCCGAGGTATTTGTAGGAGGTGACGTGGGGGATGGTGCCAGACTGGAGGGGGAAGACGGTGTCGGGGGGAGCGTTGATGATGCCGCACTTGGGTAGGCCAAACTGGAGAAAGTTGGTGTCGGCCCATTCTTCACAGATGGTGATGGACTTGCGGAGGGAGGGGATGGTGGCGGATTGGAGCTTGATGTCGTCGGCGAAGAGGAGGGCGCTGGGAAGGTCGTTATTGGGGAAGTCGTTGACGGTGGCGAGGCGGACGGCGAGGGGATCTATAAAAACATTGAAAAGGGAGGGTGAGAGAACGGAGCCTTGGAAAAGGCCGCGGATGATGGAGATTGGGGGGCATCGCATGCCGTTGACAATTGGGACGGTGGACATCTGACGGCAGAAGAGGGTGAAGACAAGACTGACGTCCCGCCGGGGTGCATTACGGCCCAGAAGGATTGCAATCAGGTGGTGGTGGGGTACATGGTCATACGCGCCCATCACATCTAGGAAGACTTGGTATTCTGCTCCTAGGCGGCATGAAGCATCGGAGGCAAGGGCGAGGTGGGAGCAGCCTTGCTGTTTTTGGAAACCGCCTTGCGAGGGGTGGGTACGGATCCAGGCACGCGTGCGCCATGCCTTGAGTAAGCAGCTTTCGAAGATGCGGCGGAGTATTTGGGTAAGGGCGATAGGTCGGCAGTTGGGAATGTGGGTGTTGGTGGTGGTCTTGGGGATGAGTACTAGTTTGCTTGTGTTCCAGCAGGCGGGGGTGGCACCGACGCGGACAAAGTGACGGAACACAGCAGCAAGATCTTCTTCAAAGGTGGTAGAGTCGCAGAGCGCAGAGAGGAGGGTTTGGTGGAGTCCGTCAGGGCCGCCACTGCGACATTTGGGATAGTGGCGAAGGGCAGAGGAAATGTTGTTGGTAGAGAATGCGCTGCGTTCTGGATGGGATAGCTCTAAGTTGTCGGAGCCACCGGGGTCCGTGGGGCGTTCGGCGTGGCATTGGGAGAACGTTTTCTTGAACCGCTCTTCGGTTGCTTGGATGGGGGAAAGGTCGGGATGGCCGCTGGTGAGGGTGGGTTGAAGGCCGCGCCGGGATCGTTTGAATGCGCGGATGGCGGCGGTGGTGTGGAAGGGGTCGTGGAGGTCGTTGGTGGAGGAGTGGATGATGTCGGTGGGTTGTGGGCGGGCCTTGGCGGCTTTAACATAATAGTAGCCGAGGGTGTTGTTGGCGGTGGCAAGGATGGTGGAGTGAAGGGCGAGACCAAGAGCGTCGACGGAGTCGACGACCATAGAGCGGCTGGCAGAGGAGCATTGGATGGCAGTGTCGAGGGCGTCGGTGAGGGTAGAGCGTAGGGAGAGATATTTGTTACATACACGTTCGCGGACGTCAAGTCTTACCAGGTCTCGGAGATGGATGGAGCGACTTTCCAGTGGGTCCTCATCCACTCCCCACCAACCAGACGGGTACTGAACGCGTTGTCGTTCCCCAGGTCCAGTTGGTAGAGCGGACCCATGCGCCCCGGTATTCTGAGAAGGAAGAGATGAGAGGTGAGTATACATTAAGCCATGATCGGATTGGACGGTAGCGTTGCGGAAATACCCCCAATATGGGACAGTGGATGGGCGGGCAAATATCAAGTCGGTGGTGGTTCTGCCTTCCGTGGGTGGAGTGAGCGTTAGGTCGCGGGCGTCGGTGTAGTGGAAGATGGTGGAGCGGCGGCCGGGTTCGGAGGTTGTAGTGTCTTTGGTGAGGCGGCCTAGTCGGATGTTGAGATCACCAATAAGGATGTCGGGGGTAGGTTGGCGTTCGAGGATGGCGGTGATGGCGGTGTCTTCTAGGCGAGGTGGGAGGTAGACGGCCTGGATGGTGTGGTGGTGGAAACGGAAGGTGATGGAGAATTCGCTGATGTCGAGGAGGGAAATGTATTGTTGGAGAGGAGGGGGAACCATAAGAGCAAGGCCGGCGTTCTGGTGTCCAGTGGTGCGGGCGGTAGCGGGTGGTGTTGATTTGGCCATAAGCCAATTGTCGTAGAGAGCAGGGGAGGGCGTGCGCCATGTCTCGGCCAAGACAAGGACACCCCATTGCCAGGGATCGAAAAGGGTCGCGAGTGTAGCATACTTTGCATCGGTAAGACCCTGCACGTTCAGGTACGCTACCGTCCGTGCAAGGGTGGTGGTGGGTTCGGCACTCATTCTGAGCGGCGCCTCCGCTGGTTATCATAGTGGGGGAGGGGTGGTTGCTGTTCTTTGGTGTGGGGAGCAGGCTGGCCGGCCTCGCTGTCTTGCGTGCGGTATTCGGGTGTGTTGCTGGGGAGGTCCTTGACGGTATTAACGCGTGGTGGGCGAGCGGATCTGTCAACGCGTCCAGACGTAAGCGGGGATGACGAATCCCGTGGACCGCGCGGTGCTTGCGTTGCAAATGGTTGAGATGGGGGAGATGGCGAAATGCTTGGTTTCTCAAGTGTCAGTTCCATAGCAGCTGAGGTGGTGGGCGTGACCGGGGGGGCGGTAGTTGGTGTAGTGGTGGTGGGGACGGTTGCCGGCATGGTGTTGGAGGTAGGGGGCGCCGAAGGGGACGGGGGCGCAATGTCCATATCGTTACTTCCGCGGCGGGGATGCGGGGCAAAGGCGGGCGGGCGGGGAGCATTTGGTGGGAGTCCGGACTCGCGAGCAGCGCGGTTGTAGTCCGCCAATGCTGTGGCATGGTTGAACGTTGATGTATCGGTGGTGGTGAAGAGGAGGAGGTTGCTGGGGAGGAGAGAGACCAGGTCGTTTGCGGCGCAAAAGCGCAGGTAGAAATCGGCGGTGACAGTGGACGTGGTGGAGTTCAGGATGCGGGCAATGCGCGTAGAGGCTGAGTTGCGGGCATAGGTGGTCCAGTTCTCTGTGGGCGTGCCGTAGTTGCGGATGGTGGGGTTGAAGTCGTGGAGGAGTGGGATGCCGGCGCGTTCGAGTTGCTCGGTGATGAAGGGGATGTTGTCGTTCCGTACGATGAGCTCGACAACATTGGACCCAATGTAGGATAATTCGAGGATGCGGATGGTGTTAACATCAAGTGCGGCAAACTTCTCTCTGAGGTCGCGGTAGGCTCCGCGGAATGATGTGCGAACATACAGGGCGTTGGCGGTGATGGGGCCGGAAGGCTGGCGACGTGGGATGGGGTTTGTTGGTGGGTTGAGTGCGCGGAGGGCGTCGAGGACAACTGCTTGTCGTGCGGGTGCATAGCGCGCGGCTACTTCACGGAAAGATGGGCGAGGTTTGCTGGTAGTAGTATTGGCACGGGGGTTGACGGTGCGTGGGGCGGGTCCTGGCATTTGGTGGTGAGGGGTCTGGTCCATCGGGGTGTTGGGAGGAGCGGGGCCAGCGGGTTGGGGAGCAGGTGCAGGGAGTGCTTTCGGGGGCAGACGGTCGGCCAATGTGTTGACAATGGTGATGGTGTTTTGCATAAAGTTCTGCATCTGACTCTGCATCATATGCATGAAGGCAAGCATCTCGGGGTTGGTGATGGTTGTGTTGTTAGCGGGTTGCTGGGTAATCAAGGCTTGCGTGGTGAGGATGGGTTTGGTGGTAGCGGGCACTCCATTCGCGGTTAGGGTTAGGAATAACGGTTCTTATTAGGCTGGAGGCAATGTAGATACATCAGGTACTATCTAAATGACTAAAGTAATCAAGCTACATAGAGAAATGTCCAAAAAAAAGTGAAAACAAGTATAAATGGTCGAAAAAGTAGCATAAATACGCCGTGAAACACGCCAAAGCATGGCCAGGATATGTCCAGTAACTCCAAAGAATAGTGTGGGAACTTGCAAATTCTCATGGAATGGGCAATTTTTGGGAGGAAACTTGAAATTTGAGAGAAAAGTTGAAATGGTGATAAAGGAAGTGAGGACCAGAGTTGTTAGGAGAGTTAACCGGCGTGCGCAGAGTAGTGCTGAGTTGAAATCAAGGGGCAGCAGGCTTGCTTTCTGAAAAAACTTTGTGGTAAGGTGGGAAAATGTGGAAAAAATGTCAACTTCATGCCTTGGGCATGATGAGAGAGCTTGAAAATGGTGTGTGCGGGGATTGCCATAGTCTACAAATGGTGTTACGGGAAGCTGTGCCGAGTTTGAGGTCATTTGAGTGATTTTTGATGGAGTTGGAAAAAATGAGGTATTGATAGTGTTTTCCCATATTTTGCAGAAGTCATATTAGAATGAACAAATACGGCAGGAGGATGATGAGATTTCGCCCACAGTTGCCGGCATGGGTGGTGTATGGGGTGGTGGGGTCATACTGGCTGGATGGGTTAGGGTTAGGAATAACGGTTCTTATTAGGCTGGAGGCAATGTAGATACATCAGGTACTATCTAAATGACTAAAGTAATCAAGCTACATAGAGAAATGTCCAAAAAAAAGTGAAAACAAGTAAAAATGGTCGAAAAAGTAGCATAAATACGCCGTGAAACACGCCAAAGCATGGCCAGGATATGTCCAGTAACTCCAAAGAATAGTGTGGGAACTTGCAAATTCTCATGGAATGGGCAATTTTTGGGAGGAAACTTGAAATTTGAGAGAAAAGTTGAAATGGTGATAAAGGAAGTGAGGACCAGAGTTGTTAGGAGAGTTAACAGGCGTGCGCAGAGTAGTGCTGAGTTGAAATCAAGGGGCAGCAGGCTTGCTTTCTGAAAAAACTTTGTGGTAAGGTGGGAAAATGTGGAAAAAATGTCAACTTCATGCCTTGGGCATGATGAGAGAGCTTGAAAATGGTGTGTGCGGGGATTGCCATAGTCTACAAATGGTGTTACGGGAAGCTGTGCCGAGTTTGAGGTCATTTGAGTGATTTTTGATGGAGTTGGAAAAAATGAGGTATTGATAGTGTTTTCCCATATTTTGCAGAAGTCATATTAGAATGAACAAATACGGCAGGAGGATGATGAGATTTCGCCCACAGTTGCCGGCATGGGTGGTGTATGGGGTGGTGGGGTCATACTGGCTGGATGGGCGCATTTCAGGGAGCGCAGTATGAGGGAAGAGGTGTTTTTTGTGGATGTCTGGTCTTGAAGAGCTGAAGGCAGGGAGAGATGATGGGCCTCACTAGTACATGTAGTAGTCGGAGCCAGGGCGG